>VOMN01037962.1:0-40826 GCA_014899125.1 Orchestia grillus
CACCATTGCATTCTCTTTGCAAGTACTAAATTTTGGAATTTTATTCCTATTAACATGCAACAAATTACCTCATTTAGATCATTTAAGACTCATCTTGAGGCCTAGTTTCTCTCGCTGTATTGAAAGAATATGCGTAAATCTGTGTAAAAAAACCTAAAATGATATGAATTCAAATATGTTGTGTGTATGTAGTTCTTTGCTCGATTTCTATCTCATACTATTCTCGTAACTTTAAAAAACTTCTCTTGTGTTATGGGAGTAAACATACGTTCGTGAACGTCGACCTGTGGGGATATGTACTCAATATGTGTATGTATGTTAGTCTCTTGCCAAATTGCTAAATTCATACCAAGTTATGACCCTAATATTAGTTTTAACCAACTTATTCAGTTCCTGTAATTTGCAAACCTGAGTGTAACCTTTAGGTTTTTTTGTTATTAATCGTTGATGTGCTGTTAATTGAATGCCTTCATTTCTATATAGGCCGCTCTAGAAGCCTTGTATCTTATTCGAGCCCACATGTGGTAGATAATCCTGATCCCGGCTCTTCGTTATTCCTCATTTGATTGCAAACCTGTATCTGATGTAAATTAATTGTGGTAAATAAATGGTTAAATGTTCAAATGTTTAAAATTGTATTGCAAAGGAAATGAGTTTCTGACTTCACTAGTTTCTCTATTAATCAATCAATTATTATCGAATCTATACTATAGAATCGGTAAGAATGATAATACTGAGCATATTTACTCAGTGATTCCATGTTTTGGTTACCATTATGAAAAACTCAAGATAAAGTCTCCAATCTTTTGCCAAAATGTTTTCCAAGTAGTTCTTTTAAAATGATTTTGTAATACAAGCGCATTAAATACAGGATCCCTGTTTCACTTTTGCATGTACTACCAGACGTTGTGCGATCTTCCCTCCCATATAATTTTAGTTATGCGCAATGCGAATCGAAGGATGTCGGTACAACTCACCGAGCTTTTTACGTGAAGGTCGGTGAACATCATGGTCGCAGTCATCGTGCAGGTGCTCTTCTGCCCCCGCCGCCTCGTTCTTCCATACGCCCAAGGTACCATAATAGGATACGTGACCAATTTATAAAAAAGTTCAAAATTTTAGATTCCTGTTCAAACGACTTCGATTTAGGCATTTTAGGTTCATTATAGACACATACAATAAAGCCTCCTCTCAACGACACGCAAAGGGCTCTTTATTCAAAAATAATCAACCGGTGATCAGTTTCTTCGTACCGTGATATCAATTTAATCTCCTTTACACGTGTCTTGGTCGTGTTCTACCATTTTCACACATTGTTTTAATCTCACATTTTCCTGATTTATATCTTTCACGATGATAAGCTAATAAAGATGCGTGTATTTTGCAGATTTTTTGCTGAAAATGGGTCCAGATCCGAAACTTTCTAATGACGATGTTTAATCTCATATTTCTATCACCTTCAATATTAGTTTATTACGCAAAATATATGAGAAAATTTCTCCCGACAGAGAGGTGTTAAAATTAGCAGAATCTCAATGAGAAGCAGAATGTCGGACAGGTCATTACATTTTCGTTAATTAAAGCACGTATAAAAGGCTGGTGTACTACAAAGGCCACATCAAACAGAAATTTCTCGCAGCCGCAGATGCAATAAAATGTCACCCGCCATCCCGTCCAAAGTACTGGTCTTGGGTTCATGTCCTACGTGGGATTGAAAAATTCCGCTGATGATCGAACAAGAAAAGGGAAGCATAGTCTGCCGTCCACGCTTTTTAGAAATGAGCTACCCTAATGGAACGGGCTCACCGAATGAGATTTCATACGTTTTGAAAATATCGACAATGCTTGCTGTATGTATGCTCTCTGAACGAATGGAAAACACATGACTTCAATAAAAGAATGCAGATGGACTTCAAGAGGATTTATTTTGACGAAAACTTCGGTCGCATAGGTGCTATTGTTTGATTGAAAAATATTTCAACATATGTTGAAATTAGAGTTTTGACATGAAATGTGAATAATAGAATATTTACGTGTTAAAAAATATTATTTTTTTATTTTTGCACAAAATTCTGTCATTGTTATTCAATTTCTACGGGATTTGATTAGCCGACTTGCATGTAACTTAAAAGATAGGCAACAAAATATTTCCTAAAAGCTATAGTGGCTATTATTATTTGAAAAACTAGATAAACTGTTATGTCAGAGTTAGTTTTGGATATAGCTAGTTCTCTTCAAATTAATTGATAGCAATTCATGAAATACTATTTCAACAATAGTCTTAGTTTTCACTAGCTGTTCAATGAACGTCGGTGGTTTGCGAATGATTGTGTTATCTATCTTTGATAGTTACTCGATCAACAATAGTGCTTCGTAATGCTGTCAGTGCTCTCACAGACTGATAATGGTAAAAAACATTCATCAACAAATTCATTGTAACGTGAAAAATTTTTAAAGAAGAACTTAACTAGTGAAAAGATTCATTACAACGTACTTTTGAGCAAGCTCTATCAACCGTTAACGCGCGAGCCGTCGAGCAGCACGGTTCATTATCTTCGAAATTCCGTGACACATACTGAGCTGCAGCGTAGCTCTCGTGTCAATTGTTATCCGAGGCTATACTCTCCGATTGAAGTCCTTTAATTATTTGGCTGAGCGGTAGTCTTCGTAAATCTTAATTCAGATCTTCCAACCAAAAGTTGAGACTGTTGTTAAATTATTACTTCGTACTCGCATTAGTTTTCTGGTGAGGCCATACAGTTTAGGAGAAATTTTGTTCGATAGTGATACATCATATGTTCCTCGCAAGCATTTTGTTCTGACAGCACAACTTAGAAACGATATTAGGTTGAGAAATTGTGATACAAAATTGTCTTACTTCTCTTGTTCATGTTACGCTACTCAAGAGCATTTGATTCTGACTATGTAAGTGTATTTTCCCGAAATGGATCTTCACTGAACCCTGTTGCCATTATTGGATCGTCTAAAATTTTATTATAATTTGATAATATTTAATGTTATTTGTTTGGACTACGATGCTAAAATTTGAAGTTGAAATTATTAGTCCCAGTTTAACACGAAAATTTAAAAAATCGAAATATATGCTCATATCCATATTTGAAGACCTTAAACTCTAAGTCTCGACACAAATCAAATCGTGCATCGAGAAGCACGAAGTCTGTGGAGGACGACTTATAAGTGCTATGCTGAAGCCTAGGTACACTGATGAAGGCCCTCCTCCCTCCACCAGGCTTTGGTTGCCCATAGAATATCTATCGTGTAACCATTGGTAGAAAAGCCAGAGAGTGAAAATGATTTCAAATCGTGTGATTAATTTTGCTCCAATTTTGAATTTGTTCATTCGAGGAATGTACAATTGAAAAAACCTATAGATTAAACCTAATTTCAATTTCTCCTGCATACTTACTTGAAACATTCGAAATGAAATACGTTAGCACGAAACGATGACGGATATCAGAATACTGCTGATAAGCCGTATTCTGTATTCTGTTCGTATTCTGTTCGTATTCTGTTCTCTTGCTTCAATCGAGATGTTCAACGGGCTTCTCACAAATGAGTATATTTGTGAGATACTCAGTTAAATCTTGAGATTGAAATGTGAATGATTAACTTCCATGTTAGGGAAGTCAGCGAGTATAATTAGAAGGATACGAAATGTGTATTTCGACAAGTTGACCTTAATATTTTCCCCTTAGGGTGCTTGAATTGTTAACATCCCGCGTTCCTAAAAGGATTTGTTATGGTAAATGTCCGGCTGTATAGAGTAGAATCTCCAGAAATTTTAGCTCTGATTAAATCTTCTCAATCTCCGAGCTGCTGCCTTGTAGTAGAAATTAGCCATAAATGTTGTTCGGTATTATTTAAACACTGATGGAATTTCAGCTTTGCATCCATCAGATACGTGGTTTGAAATTCATGCATGCAATGGGTCGAGTGTAGCATCATTCTTCAAGAGAATATTTCAGTAACTTTTCATTGCTTTGAAATTTACAGTGATGGCTGCTGCGAAAAACGGCACCGACAAAATTATTTTTACCCTATCTTTTCTTTTTTCCTCATACGTAATCCCACTACCTGCATGAGTTTTATTTCCCTCCCCTTTTTATTAGCTTTGTATGCCCACACAGTCGCACCACTTCGCTGCCTGTAACTGTCTACAACAGACGACTGTGCGCAGAGAGTTCAGGACTCGAGCACAATAGTTTCAGTGAGCAAAAGTGGCGAAGTGAAATTCAACAATGAGAGGAGCGTTCTCTTTCACTGTAGCCATGTAAAGAGGCTAGTTTGTTACGACTGTGGCATAATAAAGTTACTAGTGAGTCTACAGCGCGGCAGGTCAGAGTAAATCATTTCTACGGCCACGTTGAGATGATTTCGCTGAGATTTTTTGTTGACGAACTGCTTGTTTAACATTGACATTGTCGTCTAACTTTTTTTTCAAGGCTGATTTTCAATTCAGTGTACATATTGTCTTTTGAGTCAACTCATTCTTAAAATATAAGGCTGTCGGAACATTGAGAAATTTCATTTTTATAAAGTCGATATTATGTTCAGTGTCGGTGAATTGCATCAAAATGTTTGCTTGTTTTCAGAATTTCAGGTTCTTTTTAGGATTTATGAACAAATTTTTTTAGCAGGTCGCACTTGAACAGCGTGTACGTATTCATAAATGCTGCTATTTGACCGCTTCTGAAGAACGTTTCGTCACAATACGAAGTCTCAGATTGAAACAACAATTTGATGATGTCAGACGCACCGAAAGCATCAAGAATTGATTGCCTCCACGGATTGGTAGCACTAATCCAGTTCTCGTAGCCTGTTTCAAAGCTTGCCTAAGTCTCACGTTGAACATTTTCCAATTTTGCAAACACCAAACTTAGAATTAAGTTCAATTGTATTTCTTTACCTCGTGTTTGATTTTTTGTTCATAATTTTTTATAACGTTTGTAGACACGAAAAAATTTGAAACTTCTAACAAAAAAGTGAGCACGGAAAATTATAGCATGAAAAACATAAATAGGTAGTTTCAGACAAAGTACATTATTTCTAACTGCATTGAATGGGCTACTTACCAATGATAAATTCAGATAGTTTTAGTTCCTAGAACAGTAAGCTGTGACTGACTTTACGCCTGTTTCGAAAATGACACTCACGGCATCTCAGGTACTTAGAATTAGAACCAAATGCTTTTAAAGGCAAAATTTATCTAAGGTAATCTTGTAACTTTTTCTCTTTGCATAGTTTATGAAAAATATTACTGAAATTGAAATCCAAAATCCCTTGAATGTTCGTTCAATTGGGTTTGCAATATAAGAACACATAAAAAAGCCTACGGAAAATTGACGTCTACGTTAAAAAAGATAGAGAAACGCACATCCTCCGCAGCGTTGGCGGCCTTTAGTTCCAGTCACGGAATTCAGTCACGTATTGTCCAGGAGATTTTAACATTATTTCATTATACGGTCGAAGAAGTTCTGCTCGTGCTTCGCCGTTAATGAAGTCGCTAGTGTGCTTTAATTTACTTGTAATTCCATTCATAAATAAAAGCTGCACAGCCGCGGGAACGCTGAATAATTATTTATTGTTGTAACATAGTATAGGAGAAAGTTTTCCTTTCGTCCATCACGTGAAAAACCATTTTCCTAATAATGAAATTAAAGTAACTGAGTTCAGATTTATACATACATTTAATTCGATTCTGCGCTAATTTAACGATTTACGACATGAAAACGTGTTTGGAATTCGTCACACCCAGCGATTAACAGCAGTTTTTAAATTTCCTGAAAATAGTATTAAAAGCTTCAATCATACTTATATTTTATAGGTAGATCAGAACGGAGCTTCATACAATGAACCTTAGACTATTTCGTGACAGTGCATGATCTGATGTTCATCTGATACCCAGGTGAGAATACTGCTGTCAGTGAAACTGTGTTCACTGACGATTTTAGAAATATAAGAGAAGATGAAAACAAGCGAAACTGTTTTCCTGCGTCGAAATTAGTACCTAATTTATTGGTAGTTCATACAACGCTCGTGTACTACACGTAGAGGAGCCTACACAAACGAGAACAGATTGCACAGACTCAGCTTTAAATGTCCATTGAACGTGTTCATTTGAAAAAAAATTATTAGCTTTGTATTAAATTGCTTATATACTTTGGAGATGATGTTTTAATAACTCGGATAATATGAATGCACAGCTGATCATAAATTTTTACCTACCTTACTCGTATAGTTTACAAACTTCACTCGGATATGAGCAAATTTTCACTCCAATGTTTTTTCCAGCCTCTGTCCCATGATATGCTATCAATACTTACAAAATAGTTGTACCAATTTCATCTTTGAAGAAGAATTAGTTTTTAAGGATGAAACAATTTACATATTTATAACTGGCAAAGTACTTAAAGGTATTTCAATTTAAGAAAATTAGTCGCAGTACTCTGGACCAAACACAACATGCTTTTCCCTGATCAGCTAGGTAAAACTAATTTGAATGTGAAAGAGTTAGAATTTTTTATTGTATAAACCTTACTATATTTCGATATTTTACTTCAAGAAAACACTTTTTTTAAACTCACTATTAATCCATCTCGTTGCCAAGCTCATTTAAAATATTAATTTTCAACCATTAGTTCTTTTCATTTCGATTTACCTACATTGCAGAACGTCAAAAAAAGCAAGCAAACGCAGGCCATTACCTAGCTTCGTCGTTACCCTCATTTTGTAGTTCTAGTCAAGGAAATGCTTGAAAAATTACTGATTGAATTGCGGCCACCAATGTAATTGTCTGCGAACTGCAATAACAATTTATCTTTTTGATTGCTTTGCCGCTAAATGCACCTGTGAGCTGGGCATGATTGTTCGGCCGAATGAAACCTTTTCGATACCGCGACTTCGCTTTTTGCACTTGCGCCCAAGTCGCTGGGCAAATCCAGCTTTCAGGTACGCTACGATGAGTGTACAGACTTTACATTCGTCTGCTATTGTTGGGAGTACACGGTAAGTCATATTAGAGCTTAGTTTTGTTCAAGCTCTTTCATAATATTGAACTATTCGGAAACACTAACCCATCTGCAACCAAATATGCTCCAGTATATATGAGAGAGGTTTCTCATAATCTACACGTGGTATATATTCCGTACAATTGTTCCCGAATTTCACGGGTGACAACCTAATGTTGCGTACAAAGCAACGCCTTCGATTCGGGCAGCGGTGTGTTTTGGCCACGTCCAGTGTGTTAGGCCATTGGCCCACGAATCAGGCATGAATGGTCGTTTTGGTGATGGTACCCTGACTTCTCAATTGCCTGCTGAACGCATGAGAAAATTCGAAGGATCCATACAGGTATTCAGAGTAAAATTGAATCAATTTTTGAAGACTGTACCTGGCGAGCCTTCCTTGCCTCACTACCAACAATCTGCTGTGGCAACAATTTAGCTCAGCTGCCATCTGATATGAAAGCACTAGCGCTGTAAACAAAGCAACATCGAAAACGTGGCACGCGAGTGTGGCCTGGGTGGTCGTGCCTTCTATTACTCTGAAAGAAATTTCAAAGAATCAGGAAATACGACTCAGTTCAGTGCGAGAAAAAATCACATTGTACTATAGCTCGTATATAAGCTCGTACAATTCACCAAATACTGAAGGCATGACACAGAAATTGAGACCTGCATTTTTGAGATATAAACGATTGAAAAATGAGTGATAAAATCATCTTAAATATCTGCATCATGTCTTCAGTACTTGGTAAATTGTCGTTGACTCTTAAAAAGTGGAAAAAGTTAGAGTTCATTAATGAGCTGTAGTTAAATTTGATTTTTCTCACGCTTAACTGGGTAATATTTCCTGATCCTTGAAGTTCCTTTCAGTAAGTTTAGGCACGACCATCCAGGCTACACTCGTGTACCACGTTTTCGCCCTTGTTTTGTTTACAGTGCTTGTGCTTTTATTACAGGTAGCAGCTGAACTAAGTTGATCCCATAGCAGATTGTTGGTAGTGAGGCAAAGAAGGCTTGTTGGTAGTGAGGCTCATGTCAATATGTTTCGGGAAGCCTTATCAACCACTGCTAGATCTGTAACGGCACATTTTTCCATTCCCATGCTTCTTACGTTTAGTACGAGAATGTATCGTTTGAATGCTTTCCGTCTCTCAATAGCTCGAATTTACCTTTGATGAATTTCACGTAGTTCATTTGCCTTCATAAACAGATTATATAAAAGTTTTATAACGAGGCAATGCGACGAGGTCGAACTATCTCGACCCGTCAGCAAATGAAGATGGGTGCGAAGGCTGCAAAGGAACATTTCTACACCTAAAATATGCACAACGACAGTCATGGTTCAACTTGGATTCCTGTGGTGCACCACTGATGACTTGAGATTCCGATGAAAAATGTTTGATCATCGCAAAAAGCCTGTCTAATGTTCGTTGGAAAGCAGTGGATCTTCCTTAGAAGCTCGCTTTCGATATTTTGTCCCCTCAATTTTGTTAATAGAACTCGTCAGTCACGTTGCTGAAGGCTTTTGCGGAGTCGAGGTACGGAACTTCCATACCACTACCATAGAACCACCATGACATTTCGTTCCCTAGTGTTTCGGTTATCAATCTTTGATGTTTTAACGGTTGTGAGAGGTAAGACCTTCTATTTCTATAACCATACTGGTGCCTGTTAAAAAGTTCAGTTGTCCGAAACTACAGCATCTTTTTTCTAATAATTGTTCCCTCGAAGACTTCAATAACGTGGAAGTTAGGACCTCTGGTCTATAGTTATATACCACGTGTTTCTTCCACTTTTGTGCAATGGAGTAATAACCTCAAGGTTGAGCAGGTCGGGGAAAGTTCCAGTCTCTAGCGAACGCTTCTCTAAGGTATAAAAAGGAGACCTAAGCCGCTTTCCGCAGCTGCTCAGCCGAGTAGCTTCAATTCCGTTTGGCTCTGGAGCAATTGCTCGAGCGAGTTTTTTCGATGCAGCTAGCCAGGTTAGCTTCTGGTGCGTTAAATACTTCATTCACGCCAAGTGAGTTTCGTTTTTGAAAGGAATACATTAGTAGATTACCCAGATGTTGATTTAGATAGAACAGACTCCCACTGCTCTTTTAACACCTTAGCGCATATCATGAGATAGCTCAGATTACACCGTTGATAATGATGACGACTGTAGCAATCATCATGCGTAAAACTTCCAATTTTCTTTTTGTTTCACGTATAATATTTCCCGCCGCTCGAGATGGGACAACCAACGATGTGGGCATTGCCCTGGTTCGTTTGAACACGTGAAAATACAAGTACTTAGGATTCAAGCGAACTGCAACTGTTTCTGTCTTAACACATTGACTGCGACTAGCGCCACATATGGTATACGCGATCATCTAACCTAATCTAACGTAATGAAAGTACTAACATATATGAGCACAAATTTTCAAGTGTTCATAAAATTTGTGTTCATTACTCGAATAAGCTAGTTGGGATTAGGGGGAAAATGAATGGGATAACCCAATTTGTGACAGCTAAATCGTTCAATTTTAAACTCACAGCCGAATTTTTCGTCGACATGAAATATTTCCTGCGTGGAGGATCGCAGTCAAAGTGTTAATTATGGCCTCTGCTTCGTGTGATGTCATCAGCTACTTTTCTAAATTTGTAACTTGGACAGTGTCGCGGAATCTGAAATGAAAACTAGTTGTTTCATACAAGGTCTTGAGGAGCTGCCTTGTTTTACTCGATAAAATCCGGCCTAGGGCAATGATTTCATTGTCCTCATCCACTTCATTGGCAAGTACTAACAGTAGGCCTCGAGCTGTAATTTTTTTTATAGAATTCTTGTGTAGTTAGGTTGCGTTAAGTAACTGTTTTCAGTTAGTATCAGTAAAGTCTGATTATACTGTTCCATTCCGTTAGGGCATTCATGAAGTTCAGGGTTCTGTAATTATGACCTTAAGGTTGGGGAAGTGCTTGTCAGAGGTCTGCAGTGACGACAAGCAGCGTTTGATCAGATAGGATCGTGCCCGTGATCAAAACCTCTCATTATATAGCTATTTTTCAAATTTTTTATTGACCAGGTCTGTATAACAGGTTTTCCAGTGAGGTTGGAACTGTTACGTATTCTATCTTTGTAAAGTTTTCCATGAAGAATAGGAGGAAGTCAGTTTATAGCCTGGGTTCAGTGAAATCTCCGTTCATCGTACTAATGTGTATATATGACGGCCTCTAGCAGATTATTTCGATTGATATTTTATTCGAATTCAGCTTCATGTACCAGCGGGTTTTTCTGCGCTGACGTCTGGGTAGCTTCAGCTGAGCATTCAGGTCACGCAGAGATCTAACGATACTCCGAGGGGAAAGTGAAGCTCTTTTTTATAATCATGCATCATAAATTAATTGGTTGGGTATTATGAGCCTGGCAGAAAGTACAGTAAAATATCAAAACGCGATAAAAGGGGACAGTAAAAATTTTACCTGGTAAGTAACAGCATAGTCGTTCAAATGAGCTCACATTAACTAGAAGCGAACGAGCTGGAAAATTAGACGCAATTAATCCGACTTGTATTGAAGTGATTTAACTCACAATTCTATTTCCCCAACTCTCACGCATTGACGGACTGCAGAACTCACATACAACAACCCAGTGTGACGAACTCATACGAGCTGCTCCAGGTGGGGTATCGCAGTATTTTAATAGAGATTAGTTATTATATCCTAGCTCACAGGTCAAGCAAGTTTTATTTTCCAGCAGGTTCCCGTTCTCGGACCTATAACAGAGTATCTAGCCTGACACCCTGCGTCCATTGGCTATCCGACCATTAGCTCTGCCCCTCTCACACTGACTACCTATTTCCCAAACTGCTGCGTGTCCCAATTCTTGTGTGGTACATCTGAAACGCGTTCCCACGGCCTACATCTGGAATTCAGCCGATTGCCCGTCTCGATATATGCTCTGGAATTTTCCCCACTCGTTGGAGATGGATCACATTACAGCACTCGAACCTCAAACTCGACGTTACACAATTTGCTCTGCATGAGCTTCGGCTCCAGAATGCGGCACCTACGCATGTGCACAACTTATCACGCCTCTCTCGTCTGCATCCATCGCACGGTCTTGGGTTTAGTTAGCCTAAAATATAGCCAGCTACGAACATGTCTACATCTATACAATGAACGTCTAATTTTATACAAGTGGTTCAACACAACGAGAGAAAATTAAAATCGCCCTTCTTCAACAAAGTTAGGAGAAGTTTCCATTATTTTTTTATTTCTGTCGGATGTTAGATAAAACGAAATCTAAGTTTAGCACTTCACACGTTGAGGGATCTTGTAAATTGAAATTCTCGGGCTTATGTCAGGCAGTTGAAGAACAATAGTAGGTATTCTACTACGTTATCAGAATCAGCAGTCGATACGACAGCTCGCGATGCTAAGTCACTCCTGACGAACAAAGCAACTCTGCATTTATTTCTTGTGATCTATCTGCCCTGAGGAACTTGAGCCTTTTTGTCTCCACCGCAGCGCCAGTGCTTTATCACTCAGAAAAGGCTTTACTACAGCAACAATATCTGCGTTTTAATGATTAGCTTTTCTAGCAGCTCGTTTACAGTATACTATATGTATGATACAAACTCAGGCATAATGTAGTTCAGCATTGAGCTGTAGGGTTGCTGTGTAGAAGTTCACACGGCAGGTACAATCATGGGCCTTCGGTGTCAGGTGTCGGCAACCCCTATTTCTCAGCAGGACATCCAATTGTGCCTGTACAGTTTTCATTTTGTACCCTAGCTTTAGAAAAAGTTTTAATGTTTAATTGTTGAAAATTTACACGAGCATTCGAGTTTGCTATAAAGCCGATACCCACAGTTGGCTCAAGAATCTTACGGGTTCTTTCTATGGTAGTTTCTACGAAAGTTGGTATAGAGTTGGTACATGTAAGACTGCTTCTGCTGTACTATCCCCCTTGTTTTCGACGACCCAGGCTTTTCGGTTACTTTGATTACAAATTAAAGGGTGGATAAATTTACACGTAACCCGTGTTCAGCAGAGACTTTCAATTGCTTTTACCGGCACACTGCAGAGTGATGATGCTCACCGTTTTGCCTGTACTATAGCTTCTTTGAGCTTTCATCAGAACTTCGTAAAATAGTGCAGAATTTGGTGAAGGAAATTTGTTATTCGTTTCCTGTGGTTTTGTTCTTGCAGATTTTGTTCTGAACAAGGGCTAAGGCTCTGTTGGAAATCCAGGAGACTAACGGTAAGTTCCTTCGTTTAGCTTGAGAATCAATCATTTTGAGTGCTGCGTTACAGCTGCTTCCATTTTCTACGACTATACAAGGTTCACGCTTGCATAATGTGCAACAGAAGGCAAACTGCACCAGGTTACAGGCTGGAAGTCTTGTGCTGGAGAATTGCATTATAACTTGTGATGAATGTGACTTGACTAAATCGGTCTGGTCATCTTTTCGTCGCAAATTTTGCAGTATTCGTTAACACGTAGGGAGTGGCAGAAAGTAGCCAATTCGAACTCTCCAATTTGATAAAGACAAATGAATGGACAATTTACATGACACGCACTTGCGCTGCCTGGACATTGGTAACTCCAGTGCACTATTTTTGATGTATTTTAAGAATTTCAAGCTATGGTTTGGGGTAAAGAGTACAAATAGTTCCGAGAACATATATGTACCTGAATACTTAAGTAAAACATAACAAAATTTACTGACAAGAAATAAAAACATATGGGACAAAATTATTTGGCAAAATTGAGATGTTAAATCATTGCTATTTGATAGCTCAATTTGGGTATCGTGATTAAAAAGTTTTTTATAAAGCTTCCAGAAATTTTCAGCAGGACATGCTATGTGAACAAACTACGATAAGTACAATCATTACCTCTCCGGATTTTATTGCAAATGGATCATCAGTGAATACCATGCCCCAAGTAAAAGAAATACCCGACGCTATTCTAGAATAAACAATTGAACTTCGTAATAAAGGACTAACATGTAAGCAAATTGCTGAAAGTGTTATGGTTTCATACTCAATTTTTGGCAGTCGGAGCTCCTCGCACGATCAGGGGCCGCTCTCGACGCTATGTGCTGCGTAAGCTGACGAGTGAGTCCACGACAACCCTTATTTACCTACGGAAAGCACTGGAGTTACAAGGAGTTCACGTCTGTGTAAAAAGGGGTATAAGAGAATTGCATCGAATTGATCTACATGCATGCCTTCACTCCACGCAGAGCTCCTCGTCTTACAGCAAAACATATGACGATGAGTTATTTAACATATGACATAACCATCTTCACGAAGGAATTGGGATTTGGGAACGGATTGCACTGTCCGATGAATGCAAAATTGAACTTTTCGCCCAAAACGACGCTCGTCATGTTTGTAGGAAACCAAGGATTGCCTATGATCAAAAGAACACCATTCCTACCGTCACGCATGGAGGATACAGCATCGTAGTGCGGGGCTGTTTTACAGTACTGTCCATGGTGTAGGGGAACTCCACAACATTGATGAAAAAATGAATAATACAAGGAGATACTGGAGCATACGCTGCTTCCGAGCGGAAAAAATTCTACAGCGGGTGCTAGTGGATCTTTCAGCAAGACAATAACCCCAGAGACACGGCGAAATTACCGAAAGAAGGATTCACAGAAAAGAAATAACTGTCCTCAGGTGGCCTAGCTAATCGCTTGACCTCAATTCTATTGAAACTTTGAGGCTAATAATCAAAATTGCTATGTGCAGAAGGAGTTCAAAGAATGCTACTGATTTGAAGATCATATGCATGCAAGTATAGAACAAAATACCACAAACGAAGTTTCTAAAGTTAATTTACAATCTCAACCATCGTCTCGATGTTGTTATTGCAAATAAAAAGTCACACGGCTAAATACTAATGACTTGTATTTAGTTTTGGTCAAATACTTTTCTCCCATGCATTTTTTTTCACTTAGGTGATTTTTAGATTACTACAAATTTTTGGTCGGTTGCTTTTTAATATACTGGGAAATTAGGTTCTTTGAACTACCTTTACTCTTTACCCAAAACTGAAGCTGGGAAATTTTAAAATACATCAAAAATAGACTTGTGCAAATACTTATGTCCAGGCATTGTAGGACTCATTCACTTGACGCGACGCTGGATACTTCTCACGCCCAGAGCGTGATTCGCAGGCACACTCTTCGACCACTGCTCCACGGAAATTGGTAATCCGCAAGTCACACTAATTCTTCCTTGTCATAGCCAGTCTGTATTTTTTCACATTATCATGGCCTCATAGCTGATTTTGAGCCCCGAAAACTGCAAATCTGCCGCCATTCGGGGAGCTGAAGACCCCTGTAACTGGAATTGAATCACACTTAAAGTCCAAGCAATCATTGTTATATGTTTCGTTCCCAGGTCTCTGATACTATACTAGACGTGCCGTTGGTACCGTAACGGATGCATAATACAAGTGCCACGGCAAGCCATTCTCTAATGAGTAGGATTCATTTTATCAACACTAGTGCACTACATCAGATTTAAAGCAATTTACTTTAGTTATATGATATTCACATTAAAAGTGCCCTGCAGTTGCACGCAAGCGTTTTTGTGCGAAGTGTGTAGAGTGCAGGCAAAAATACTGGACAATATGTTCATCATTGCTGTGAAATAAAATTATGGGAATTTTGAGCACGCCATTCTTCAATAAAAAGCACATTAGATTGCTGTATTTGACTCGAGGAATTGAAGTCTAGTGCGAGTTTAGTGATATTTCTGCACAAATTTGACTAATTTTTTTAGGAATCATTGAGGGTAGGAATGGTGAATCTGAACTCTCGTTACTGTAGACATTTCAGAAAACATGTGTTCGATGCCTTATATTCAATTTGGCCGAGGAAGATGATATAAAAAGTAATTGTAATTTGAAACTAAACGTTGTATTGGATTCGGTCTATCCCTGTAATCTGATCAACTTTGAGATGATTTGAAGATCGTAGACGTAAGGGGTTTTTACCATATGGAATGATTTAGCCCAATTCAACCAGTGTATGCATAAAACAAAATATTTTTGAAGCTTAACCTATGATATATCTGATAAATTAAATACATGAAAGCAGAGATATGAATTTTTCTAAGGCGTAATCCGAAATAGAGATAACTTCTTGATTCAAAATGACAGTATTGAATTCCAGCATGTACCCTACAGCTGAGGGTAAGTTCAGAGCGTGTATCTGCCAACGGTCAATATTTCAATTACAAGTATCCATGATATATGTAAAAAATATCCCAGAGAATCATCAGTTCCTCGATGAATTACAACAGTGTTATTAAATTTTACGAAAACCATGCCCTCGTATAATAAATACACGTATACTTTTAATTCACTCACGAAGTTCATTTATAAAAACTCTCACTAAATTGATTATGAACGATGTTAGCTCAACGCATGACCGATTACTCAAATTAACATAGATGGTAATTCTACTTGACAGCACATGACGTCGCTCACTACACCGTCAGCACCGCATGAACTGCAATCGATTAGTTTGAGTCTTGCAGGATGACGAACAAATTGTTGCCGTTTGTTCCACACCATTTTGAATCGAAAGAGTCGTCAAAAGTGAGCTTCATATCTCATTTAGGTTGGTTCGAGTGGGAGAAAAAGGCTTATGAGGTCATAGGTAAACGAAAGAGAATTCATTGGACACACTCAACCGAAGCAGTCAGTTAAACAAGCAGAGTGGATTCAAATTGAGGGGAGGATTAATGCTAATAATGTTTGGCTTATCTGATATATATGTCAGAAGCTCCCTCTTCAAATAAAACTTGAAGAATGCACGATTCAAATTTACATATTTCTAAAGACGTTATTCGTCAACGATTTGTTGTGTATGAAACCTCAAACGACAGAAAACTTTAGCGTCCTTGGCTGCTTGAGTAAATGTTTTGAGTTTTTTAAATAATATTCATTTCAACGAGTTACGAATGAGTGAGATTTACAAAAAACTGAGTAAATATATCGGGATTTACAGATTAATTTAATCATTTAATTTTAATCTGATTACCTAGCGCTTGGACTCCACGGCACATTTCTGTTAAGCTCATCAAACGTGAGGACTCTCTGGGACTTCATTTGTAATTGCAAATTATGAATATAAATGATGCGTAATATGATGCAATTTTGCTTGTGACATTGAATATTGGATTGGAAGTAGTCACCCTATTAAGTTCATTTCTTTCTAACATTACCCTTAATTGTATGTATAAATACAGTAAGTCTCTGGTAATTTTCAATTTATTCGTGCATCTTGACAAAGCTAATTGTTGTATTATGTACAGAGAACGATTTTATGCTAATTTTACCGAGTTCATGATTGATTCACACCTTTAGTTTTCAAAGTTTATGATTTAACTCTAGCGATTTAATTACAAAATTGCTTTTATGATCATGTACTGAAATTACTCTTAGTATTCAATGAGGAGTAATTCAAACTAAAAAAATATTTTAATCAAATCCCGTCAAGATCAGTACAAGTCATTGAAACAA
Source organism: Orchestia grillus (assembly GCA_014899125.1). Classification (NCBI taxonomy): domain Eukaryota; kingdom Metazoa; phylum Arthropoda; class Malacostraca; order Amphipoda; family Talitridae; genus Orchestia; species Orchestia grillus. The sequence continues at coordinate 16,554 of VOMN01037962.1, forward strand.
ATATTCCAAATCTGCTTAGAACCAATCTTCAACTGCGTGTTCACATACAAGAGAAAATACATGTAATCCTTTTCACAGTTTCAGATAAGTTTTCAGCTGTGTCATGAAAAGCAAACCTAGAAAACATAAATAAGAGGCTTTAAATACATGCATTTTTCTATTTTTGGATAATTAGTCAAATGATATAGATATCACATTTGAGTGGACCGTCTGTCTATTTACTACTTGTATTGTTACTCTTCAACAAATTTTCTTGGTGCATGAATTTGTTTACTTGGTTAACGAGCGCGTTGAGTCGATGAAGAGTCTCTTTTTGATTTATTGCCTTATCAGTAATCAAAGATAATTAAACGGATGAAATGTAGCAGAAAAATTGGTTCCCTGAAGGTTTTGTCATTTGACATTTCCCATTTGAACCACAGCTCCTAACCTCGTGCTCGAGCGTTGCAGTTTTGCGGGTTCGTCGCTAATGAACTGTCAATTATCCTTGCTCAAATTTATGCGGAAGGGAGCATTTTCCGAATCAGGAATCGAGGAGCAAATCGGTGTCGAATGAAGCAAATGAGTGCACAGTGGTGAAGTCGAAGGCAGGTTAGGGATCGATTTGTGTGCGAATTGGACACATTCACTCTGCGTTGCATGAGACGAATCTGAACATAGCCAGCTTAGAACAATGATGATATTATTCATACTGGAATGAAAACAAAAGTTATTTAAAGTTTTGAAAGTGACTGAAGTGGTGTCTCGACCATTTCCTGAAAGAATCCTGGGGAATAATCATTATAACTGAAGTCTTTATAATCGATCGCATGTATTTACGGATAGTCAGCGTTCTGCAGCGATAGAAGTACCTATTCTTTTTTTCACTTTACTTTTAGGAACTTTTGGTGGTTAAGCCAGTACACGCGTGACCAAAATAATACTTATTGCTGAACAAAATATTCGATGATGTATCGTGTAAGTGAAGTCGTCCGGGCAGGATTTTACACTTGAGCGTGAATTGAAGGGCACGCTGACTGTGATTTCGTAGCGTTGCAGCGGCGATTTCTTAGCTTTAGTGCTCACTATACCAGGCATGGGCGCAGAACGACCAATTCCAGACTCTGTGATGACTTTGCCCAGGCCTTGATGGCTCTCAGTTATCCAGGTATGTGTTAATACAACTCGCGACCTTATGTTGAGGAGTCTCGAGTCAAAAGAAAATTTTCGCATGAAGGCAGTGAAAGAGGAACGTTAGGGTTCATTTCAGATAAATGGTTTGAGGCTATATAAAAAAACGAACAAGAAAGGAAGTAACAATCTTCGCGCAAGGAGGCCATTTGGGTATGTTTTAATCTCCCTCGTGACGTCAGTGCTCCATTGATCGAAAATTTCCGAGCAGGAAGTGCTATTCATATTTGAGGAAGGGAGTTGGGCCAATATTTGCAAAGTTAGGTTTGATTTAAGTCGAAATCCCCCTCAATATGCAAAACCAATGAAGGAAGAATATTTAATCAATGGAGGTGGGTGACAACTCCTCGTTTTACCGTTATAGGCCCATTCTTATTCATAGCCTTCAGCAAACTGAAGTATTAACGAGCAGCTGACTCTTTAAATGTTCAACGTGCCGCTTGCATGACTACTTAATAAGAATAAGAAGACTAATAAATAAAGGGTAATAAAATTTTGAAGATAAACTTGCTTTGACCTTTAACACTTAGCTACGCAAGACATTATAAAACGTCTTTCGCAACAAGTGCTTTTTGTATGAAAGGGTCTCGTACTTGTTGTGGAATAGTGGAATCTATAACAGAGGATGATTTTAGTATTTTGAATAGAAGAAACAGATGATTTGGGTACAAATGGGGCTGAATTTGAATTGTTAGCGTTGATGAAATTTTCGTATTACATTGGCACATCATGAATTAGGGATGGCATAGGAGGTACAGGCTTCACAAATGCTTTGTAGCAAGGTCCAATGTTACAAGCAAGTACCTGGCATGAGCTTGGAGTATAGGATCAAAATGATGGCGACTCGTTGTTATTTTCAATCGTACTTTAACTAATTTAGAAGCGCTATTTTAAGTACCTAAACGTTCGTACATTTGGATTAGTATCTGGCCCTTAGAGAAAGCTGTGCTTCAAGGAGGCTTTCCAGTGGACTCTCGTGATTACTAGCCGCTGCGATGCGAAGTCTGCTCGTAATTATGAACAGATTCTGAGAAGAGTAACTTATGAGAAGATGAAAATCATCAAGCTACGGACTCACATTACGTTCATGATTTTCGAACAGATTGTGTGTTGTGAGCCCTCGAAGAGGAACCTAATTTGCCTTTTAATTGTCTAAATACGCCGACTGAAGTTTGCTTCCCGGCGTACGTCATAGATACTTGAAAATTTCATCTTTACAGTACCGCATTTACAGTACCGGCTGTAGCATTAAAATCAATGCAACGTGATGTGTTTCATATTTACATATACCTCATTGTCTCCTATCTTTCACCGCGAAGCGAACTTATGCTTAGAGTCAGCTGGCTGCTTATTAAACGCCAGTCAAAGTCCATTTCTAGACTTGACTTTGATCTCTGAATGCATATCGAGGATAAGACTTGCGTGACTTCTCGAGCTCATTAAGCACTGGCAGGGCAATCACATTAACTATGATAATGCCACATTATAGCGGAATAATTTTGCGGCATAGTCTTCGGATTTTGCGCATTGGCACGGATCGACTGCAGCATATTGTAGACACATATATGTTATAGACCAGGAACGAAATTGGGTCTTAATGAAGTGAGGTTAGTGAGATCCAACCTTTTACACAGGAGAAGGAAATTTTTGCGAATTTTTCAACTTGTTTCATATCCAGTACAATTTTGACGCAGCGTTTTAAGCAAAACCGTTTCAAATGTTTGTTTGCCACAAGTAATTTACATTTTGGCACCGTACTACAATCAACTAAGAAATGACAGATAATGAACTAGACTCCTGAGCGACAAAGCTTGTGGGACCAGATAAGCCCCTCAGCTGCTGGCCGCCTGAATAATGATATGCATAAAGATGTTAAATTTTTATTGGAGATAAAATGTTCTTTAAACAGGAACAAGCTGAAGTTTACCCTGGTGCATGGGCAGTGCAGCTGTCTCAGCACATGTTTAGAACCATTCTAATTGATTTTACAATATAATAATGCATCGTTCGAAGGAAAATAACTTGAAGCCTCATAAAAAAAGAAATGTTTCTTCTCTTTCTTCACCCAGAGAGCAATCATTTTTGCAAGAAGAGTTTTGAAATTTTGATATGTTATATAATACGTACAAAAAAACGTATTACAATCAAAAGAACTTATTAAACATTTGAATAAAACTTACCCCTTTAACGGGTCCAAATGCCCCAACATCATCTGGTGACGAACGCGACTTGTAAAGTGCCTGTTGCACTCAACCCAGTTATGTTTTTTCATTAAACCACGCAAACACCATAAAAAAGTCAGTTTACAGTGAGAAATTAACTCAGGGCGTGACGGGTCAAATGAAAGCGATGCAGTTGAGGACCCTAACGTAGCACCACGGCGTGGGAGTACGAGTAGCGCTTCTGAATATTCCAGGACTTCACTGCCACAGACCCGAAAAAATAGAAAGTGGAATAAGTGTTTTTTTTCTAAATTTCTTGGAGCTGACGCTAGCTTGTTCTTCTGAAAGTATGCCAGGTGACTGTCTGGAGTGAGACACTTTGGAAAAGTTAGAGCAGTTCAAGTGTAGTTTTAGTACATGCTGCGTGTGACAGAAAAAGTCAGACAATGAGATATGAGTAAACCGTCTACTTCACTCGTAATCAACTGCTTCAAAAATAACTGCAAAGTACACTTCAAGGCTAGCTATTCCACTTCAAAATCCGGATATTTCAGGCTGTATTCAATTTTTTTTGAGGATGGGGGGCGATACGTCACGGCTCAGTGAGTTGAGCAAAGGGAAAAGTCAATGCGCATCTCTTTTGATCCGAACTTTCCTTTTTTCAGCGTGTTCCTTTCTTCGTGATGCAGCATCTTATTTGCTAAACGCTTGACCCTCAAACTTTCTGCCCAGAAAAGAACAAGAACCGGCTTTGTATTCTTATGCAAACGAACCTCGATTGTTTCTGTCGAGCGCACCGAGCTCAGAAGGAGCGAAAAACCTTGCTCCTGGTAATGAAATTTTTCTTTTTACTATTGACTGAGTGCTGAAAAAATGAGAGGAAGAAAGAAGAATCAAGTCGTGTTTCCGTTTGAATGCATTTGGTCGTTCTCCAAATTTTTTGGAGGAGTCTTGTCTCTGAATTATTCCTACTCCATTAGAGGCGGATTGTGAAAAACATTTTCAATAATATTTTTGCGGAATAAGTATCATAAATATTTGTAACCAAAGCAGCCAAAGACTTAATAATTCCTTAATGCTTTCTCGTTTTTTGCTTTGCTGGTTAATTCAGTTTTTTAGTGTAAAACTATAGGAAATAACAAAAGGCAAGGAAAATTCCCTTTCTTGAGCTATGTAATGCTTGGAAAATATGAAAAGTTGGATTCAGTTATTTGATTGTAATTAAGCATTCCAAAAAACATTGTATTGTGACAAATTACTTCAGACAGTTATTGAATGTGAGCAAGACCGATGAAATGACAAAAAATAAAAGCAATTAAGCCTCATAGGCCTCACCTCAAAGCAAAAGAAAATTATGAGGATGTGCTGGAATTGGGTTTGAAATATTTAAGTAGGGAAAAACTTTTCTTCGCCGGAATTTCATTTAACTTGAAAACTGATTGTCTCAAGATTTTAGATGTTGTGCTTGGTTTGTGACACGTAGGATTTACCTTATGTTCTTTGTGTGAAAAAATTGTTATCATTTTTCAGGACTCTCGATGTTATCATTTTTCAGGACTAGGGAAATTGGATTATGCAAAGCCCGAATAGACTGCATTAATTTTTCTAAACTCAGACTTTACTCATCAGGTATTCACACATGTCAAAAGTAAGTCATGCATAATTTCATGCTCAACTTGCCTATCGTAATAGGCTAGGTTCTCTGTATTCAATGTTTATGATTTTATTTTTGTACTAAAACTTACAAACAAAATATTACGTTAAGACCTAGGAAACTTATCAGCAAGCCCCACGACTCTTCCCCTCTTCATGTGTTTTCATTCAACATTGTTACACTTTTGGATAGCTATGATTGGAAAGTTGTAAAGAAATTGCTGTTGAAATGTACTCCAGAATCTTGCAATTGTGAATTTAGTCCGAAAATATACCTCAGAGGGTATAGCACCAAAGTAATGGAAATAATTTTAAGTGATGGCCTTCCAAAATCCAATCTGGAAAAAATTGAAAATTTTCGATTCACTAACATGAAAAACTTCGGAACATCTTATGACCAACGGTATTAACCACTTTCAAATGTTTTTTGTGGATTTTCGGCTTGAAATTTCTATCAAAAACGTAAAATATCCCTTCATACAGTATATGGAAACGGACCGGAAGTTTATTACATGATAGATTCATAACGATCTAATTTTTATTTGTAAATCGGTCGACGTCCACTTCCCAGTTGGCGGTAGTGCATTTGTACTTCAGCGTAGGCCTCAGAGACCGTGTGAATGTGACAACCACGGCGTCTTCATATGTCAGCAGTGATCGGAAACAAATTAGCAAAGAGATATTAACTTTCTTTAGACGTTTAAAGGAAATTTTCACCTTTCGATCAATTTCCGCCATCAAAGTTGTTTGGGAAGTATGAGACCACAAAGCGAAATATTTCGCACGCGTTACAGATTAATCCAAGGCCAAATATATAAAATTATTCATGCATTGTGTGAATTCTAGGAAAAAAATCTTATATTAGTTTGATGACTTCGAAATAAACTTCTTTATATTTCCTAACTGAAAGTACATTCGAATATAATATTAACCAACAGTAATTATTCTTCAGTGGCATTCGGTAAAATTTATTTGAACTTTTCTTTTTCAACGAGACGCAATTCCTCAGATGAAAACCTGTACCTCGTAATATTTAGTTGCATTTGAACGAATTTCCATCTCGGTCTCTGAATTGACGTTCCATTTACGTATGGCTACAAAAAACGTCGTCTCCAATGGAATCGTTTCCAGGCCATTTCCTTGATGGCTTTCTGACTTTCGTCTCCAAATTCATTTTGCTCTTCGTGATTACCTGAAAGTCATTTTGTTGAGGTATTATTAAAAATGTCAATAATTTTTGCATTAAAATGTTTCTTCTTTCTGACGACGTTCATGTCTCCAGGAGATTTATGCACGTCTTTGCAGCCAACTTTTCACTGGTGCGAAACGCAGTTATGTTGTTCCGGAGAAATTCCTGGGACCTAACCTCATTTAAAGCTGACTAAAGAAACAGAACTTGGAAAACATAATGTTTTTCGACCCGAAAGCAAAGTAGGTGGAGTTATTTTGTTAATAATTTTTTGCAGTTGTACGAGAACGAATAAACGTCTATTCGTCCTGTTGGTATTAGAAATCAATTAGACTACCAAATTTTTTTCTGGAAAAATTTGGACAGAATTGGTCACTTCCAGGATTTCGATATTTATGGCGCTCATAAATTTTAACGCAATCAAAGTTGACTAATTTCCATCAGCAATCTTTTGTTCGTCATCCAGCTTCTACATAGTGGAAACAACGTTCCTAGGTTGTAATGAACAGACGATTGCGTTCACGGTGATTGCGCAACTTCACTGCAACTAATCGTCTTTCAGTTGATCTGAGGCGTATGAAACGTTCTTAATGATGAAAAGATGTTCAAATTCACGTATCAACATACACACATTTGTAGTTACTGTATCGTAGTTTCACAGCTAAAAATACGCTGACCTCTATCTGCCCAGAAGAAAATTCGCAGTTTTTCTTTCTTTTGAGTTGTGGCACTCGCACTCAGGCGATTATTGTGTCTTATTAAAGCTGTAACTTGCGGCCGCCTGCTCTGTCTGCGCAGCGTTGACGGTCTCTTTATGGCCAGTAGACCCCGCCCCATGCAGTGCATCCCGTTCAACCCTAGGAAAAGTTTCTTCTGATTTTGCTTTTCTTTAAATTTCAAGAACGCAGTGACGTTCTTGCTCTGAAGAAATGGACACAAAATTATCACAGTCATTTAAATTTTAGCAGAAACATGTGTTTCAAAAACGGTTTTTCGTTAGACATTGTTATATCCGAAAAAAGGAAAGACATCCAATGTTTGGTAATTCCGCGACAATCTTGTATTACTAGGTATATAATTATAACTATAACTATTACTAGGCTGTATAGCTTAGTAATTATAATCAGCAGCTCGACAAATTGCCTATGTTTCCTGAGCGAGTTCTGATTTTTAGAACATGTGTCTCAATAGGCTGTAAATAATAGCACTTAATACTTTACTTCAATGCTGGGAAAATACGATTTGGGCCCAAGATTACAAATTGTTTGGTCTTTGCCAGTCAAAAGTGGAAGAAGAATTCGTATTCTCTCTACAAAAACACCGAGTCTGCCGAAAAATGTCATGGCTCTCAAACCTCGTGATTTACCTATGACTCGACGTGAGGTCACCAGCTTCTCAGGTCTTTTAACTCTCCTAGAAATTGAGAAAAGACGCTGTACTTGGAGCCCAAAATGCTGCTTTGATGGCAGTGCGTTCAAAAAGGCGAAGTGACGAAAATTGAATGCTGTAATGTTTTTTACTGCGAAAATTTCTAGCATTCTTGAAACCTGGACGTTGAAGTGAATATTTTATGTCGGAGCTATTGTCCAGGGTCATTTGGGACGAAATAAGAAAATAATTGTCAAGAACTGCCTTATAAAGGGATTAAACATGGAATCACGGGAAAGGGATAGATAAAATACTTATGAAACCTGTAATTTAGGTGCCTAATTTTGTACATTAAGGTTGACCAGAAGAGAAAATTACGCAGTTATGAGAAATTCATGATATGATGAGTGATAACACCTCTCAATTTTTGCCAGTGAATCTTTTCAGAAGGAGAATAAATTTTACTTCACTGGTCATCACTTTGATTTGAGAAAAAAATTCCGATGGATTTGAAATGCTTTCATTCTTTTCACGCTTTACACGTTAAAATCTGAAAAAATATAGCACGTCGTTTCCATAACAAGTACTGACCATGTATAGTCAGAATTGAAAAACTTGCTATTTTTTTCAGCTCTTTTGCATGTATCTATGTAGTCAGGCATTAACCCTGGGTGCAGCTTTGGGGTTCTGTATATGACATATAGAATTCATAAAAAAGTATTAGTCGCATTCAAAGAAACAGAAATTCTTGCTTACAAGATTTCAGTAGCTTTGTACAATATAAAGAGCTATGAAGAAAAAAAATATTCTTAAAATCAAGCGAAATTTTTTTTGAAGGTCCGAAATGACAACAATTATTAAAAGAAAAACAGAATTGTTAAAATGCTGAGTCGTACCCACAGAATACAACATGTGCGCGAGCGCGTATACAAACTTGCAGGGCTCGAAATAGACTTCAATTCTACTCCATGTGCAACTGCTCGTTGTTGCGCAAATCGGGTTTTACTTTCAAAGGAACGGAAAATAACAGCTGCTCTTCATTTGAGTATTGGGGTGCTAACTTATTCGCAGCTTTTTCCTGAACTGAATAAGTTCAAACATATGCACAAAATACGGGACGGAACTAAAATGAGCTAAGTGAGAGCCCCAAAGTTTCCCAATTAGAGATATTCCTCATCTGAAAAATCCCGTTTCTTTCAAAAGACAGTTCCTCAATGAATACTAAAATGCACAAGTAACTACGCTCCCATGCATCCATCCCGATTTTTTCAGCAGACGACTACCGCGTGACATTTCTATCTCGAAAATTTTGAATGAAGAATTGTTGATTGATGGGCAAAAATCTTTTATTTCAAATTATTACTCTCGGAATGTAGCATGACTCGGTGGAGAAATATCAGAAAAATACGTGATTGTAAGACGCCGTGTTATATCCGTAAATAAAAAGTTTATCTGAAAATAAAATATTTACAAGCTCTTTGCTGCAACGGAAAGAGTGCAAAGCAGCGACCTGCTCCTATGAAAGTGTAGGAATTTTCTTGGGAATTTAAGGTGCTGCTTTTGGCACTTTTGAGAAAAAAATTGCTGCTGATAACCTTGGACCCATAACAAAAATGCACAATTTCCTGGAATTACAGAAGGGCGAAGGATTAAGATGGTGACTTTTATCTTAGACAGTTGTGAGTTTCTGGAAGTATGAAGAAATACATTCATGATTGTGGAAACCCTATATGAAATTGGTGAATCCACTTGGTTTGCCATTCTACGTTGCTCTATGTTCTGTGTTTGTAAATTCGAGCTTGGAGGTTCGCTCTTCTCCCTGACTATATTTAAACAGACCTGATCTTCAAAAGGCTTGTCCCCCTTCTGCTGCAGCTGTAGTAGTGCATACGTCGTTTTGGGCTCGAAAAGTTCAAAACAGGAAGAAATTTGTTATATATCTTTACTTTTCAACTAGCGAACAAGGCTAACAGATTTTTAAATTGGCTTAAAACAATACCTTCAGTTCACACAGCCAATATTCAACAAAATTCACATGTTCTTAAAACGACTATGAATTCAGGCTTAGCTACTATCATCATAGATTTTAAAGCAATTTTATTTTCGACGGTGTGAACAGGTTTCGTAACGTGAGAAGTTTTCATTCGAAGACTAACCTACCTTTTTTCTTTTCTGCTTATTTCTTCTAATTTATTGGCTTATGCTACCGGGAAGTTCTCTAGAACCCATGATTTCATAGCAACTCTCACGAATGAGACTCTCTGTGCTACCATTCGGGGCTCGAAAGCAAACTTCTTGCACGTAATCGTGTGGGTAATTTGGAACTATTGAGCATAATGCATTGACTTGATCTTTGATAGAAAGCGTGTGTCCCAGCTCGAGACTAGCGTAGGAGACCTCATGTGTCACTACGTTGTAGCTTAGAGAATTGACTTCTATTATCAAAGCTAAGTTCGCTTTGACTTCTTCAAAGGAACGTCGCTCCCATTACACCGTTTGTCAGACAAGTTAAGATGCTTCAAAATAGGGCATTTTACTCGATAGCGAAGGCTCGCTGATGCATTTTCTGCAATAATTTTACTTCCCTACTGCATTAATGGTTCGAGTAGTTGAATCGCGTTCTTCAGAGAAGTAGGTACGTAAAATGTTGGTGGATTTAGCCGCTCCTCCAATCAACGTTCATATCACGGGTACATATAAAAATTCTCACCGGGTGGTCTTCCAGTCATTTTCTACATACGCCTCCATTTAAACCTGCACCAGCCCTGATACCTCAGTAAGCGTCATTGCTCAGCTTGGGGGTACAATTTGCATTAATGACCTGCATGTGGCTTCTTGTGATTCCNTATATTTGGTCTTAGCTTGCATCTAAGTCAGTAAAATTTTGCCCACGTTCAAACTGGTCGCCATTGTTTTTGAAATCCCTTTTTCGGAATATTGGCAGCGATCCCAGAGCCATCGAAGAGTTCGGGTGCAAAATGAAAGTGTTGTTCGTGAAAGAGACATTCCATGCTTCTTCCGAGTTTTGCAAGGTAAAAGAAAAGGCAATATCTGAATTTCGATTTAATTTTGCGAAAAGTAGTGAGTTGTGAATAGATCATATTTGAAGGGCGTGACTGATCCAAACTTGCACGCAGCCGTTGTTTTGGAGGTAAAGCTGCTCTTCCGACACTTCACTCACCGATATTTCTGTGGCCGAATATTGCCACCATCATGATAAATTCGCGAGTTTGATGCTAAGCCCTCCATGGGTCGATGCTCGTTTGAGGAAACGGTCAGAGAAAGAACACGTCAGATTTTCCAAGTCCACTTACTTCCAGCTGAAGATTTTATCGTTTTAGTTTACCGAGTATTCGCTTTATGGCTGTTGCTTTGAAGATACAAAACGATAAAATTTTCAGAAAAGGGTTGCACAAGCTCATCTCATTCTTAAATTAAGAAAAATTAAATTGAACAACGTTCATTGAGAGAAATATATTCATCACATATCTGAATAATTTCATTGCATTCTCTGAAATCGGTGAGTCTGGATTGTTATTATGTTTTGAACGAAAAACTCATAATTTGAATGAAATACGATTTTGAAATGATTTGTTGATCTATTTAAATTTAGAAATCATATTTCTGAAGTGGCTCTTTAAATCCTTTGAAATGGCAGCCAGGACGAGGCGTACTGGATGACGTCAGCTTCAGGATGATGGCTCTCATTTCCGAATAAAAAAATTGGAGAAGAATTGAGTGCAAATTTTCATGTCTTGCTCTCAGTTACTGGAAGTCAGTCGTTGCAAACTTAAACATCAAATAAAGTAACCAAAAGGTCTATGAAAATTCATCGCCACTCCTTAAGTTTGTGTTCGACTTAACGATCATGGAAAAAGTTCACGATGAAATTGCAATAACCTTTATTTCCTTGGGTTACTATTTGGACAAAATTTCACAGTACACGCTGCTGTTCGTCAGGATTTAGCGAGATTAATTTCCCCACAAGCTGCAGTTCGTCAAGGTTTAACATGATTAATTTCCCTGTTTTGATGAGTATATGTTCCCGAATGAAAAATGAAATACGTTTTTTGGAGCTTCTAACTTACATTTGTATCGAAAGGAACTTACCAAGCAAATAGGTTGGAAGATGGTAGCTTAAAGCCAAGTGATCATTCGTGAATAACGTACACCGGAGAAAATGGAAGGTGACCTCTCAATCTCCAGTAAAATTTATCTTATAACGTTTGATAATCTCCACACGTACTCGGAACCCAGTCGAGGTCCGTGCTGCATGGAGAGCTCATGGTGTTTTCGGAACATGAAGCCCTGTTTTGAAATAGTTTGGTAAACTTTTTGTTCCACAAGGCCTTTCAATGATAGTACAGCAAATTTTCATAATATGAGGTCTAAAGTATGATATAATACAACAAATTTATATAATTTGAGACCAAGCTAAAGAATATTTTACAGTTAATTGTTATAATTTCAGGCGTTATCTTGAAATAATGCAATAAGTTCTAAGATGACCCGTTTCGGACCTGAATTGCACGGTACTTCATGTTAATGAATTAGTTTCTTTCATGGTACGAATAAAATCTTACTAATGTAGATATCGTTAAATTTATTCTCTACAAGGTCTCTATGCATTTGTATGTAAAATGTAAAATTCAGGCAATTTTGTGCTGAACTTAGCATTTTGTTTAGCGCAAAATTTTTCGATTTCTAGGTTTCCTGCACCAGTCAGGGCATGATTGCAACGTGGTGATACAGTACAGATTTCTGTTTCGCTTTATTATTATTAAAATTGACTTGGAAATTGGCAAGACTTATTTTTTCCTCGTAAGCAAAAAGTATACATTTTTCCTTATCTAAAACATTTGCTTGCAGTGCTCAGCCATAAAGCAATACGGCCGTAAATTGAATGCGCCTCAGAATACCCTGACCAGTCGCAAAAGCTTGTCCGCTCAACACGGGACAAAATCTTTTGCGTTTCCCAAAATTGATGGCCTCGAACAACCATGATTGGCCGAAGACCAGCCAATGAAAAATCTTTGATGTTCTTGTTAGCTTCAAAAATCCAAGCTCAAGCAATGACAATATTTTCAAAGCAGAGTAAACGCGCCTTAAACCGGGGACGATGTGAGTTCGAGTTCTGTTTGGACTGTTTTCCAACGGTCGTTGCAGCGCGGCCTTTTGAAGTTCTCCGGTTTAAATCTTTGATCTGTCACGTGCTGCTGTCCCGGGAAACCACAATGTTCTCGAAAACTTATTTATACAGAAAACTGAAAATTAAACTCCGGCATTATTAAAAACATGTTCCAGTAGATCTACATGCCATTGGCAATATAACTGGATGTTTTTTATGTTCAGTTACCGAGTTAAGCTTCATGAGACTTGCGTTATTATGAAATTCACATAAAGCTGAAAAATCACTCTCTCAGTTTCAATTGTATGCTATCATACCAAACATATTTTTTCTTTATAATTCTTCAACGAGAAGCTAAGATAAAAATTTACAATTATATACAAGCCAAAGGACATTTTGGTTATGATTCAGAGACTTTCATTCATTTCTGTATTTATTACCACAAATTGACATTACATTATTATTTTTATTGAGCTTACTCTAAAATTAGTTCTGCGTGGGATATTAAACAGGCGTCTGATATAGCAAGAAGCAAGACGGAGTAACTCTTTACAAGCCCATCGATTGAGCTGGAGAATGAAAGGGTAATGTCTATTAATTGGGTGCCGTGCCATATCTGAAAGGATATTTTCTGTATACTAAAATACCGTTGACATTATTAACATAATTTCCTTAGTTTGATGAACTGTGCGTGAGAACATGTTGCTCTCGTAAGTTAAGCTTGTTTGCAGGATAATAACTGGGATGAGTGCAGTCCATTATGCTAATGAGAAACACATTAGAATAGTTTGTTGCACAAATCATGTGCGATCTTCGAAACAGTAATTCCATTTAGCGAAGAAATTTGTGCATTCAAAATGGGTATTTGTTGAGAACAAATACATAAGCTCTATTTTCGTGTTTTTTTTTGAGTGGGGTGAATTTGTTTGAAAGAATGTATAAAAGAGAAATCTCAGTTTTCTCGAAACGTGTTCGCTCGTATAAAATTTATTAAATGAGTTTAAATAAACTTCTAACAACCCTAACAATAAACGAGTAAAAAAATTAATACAGATTTTTTGCAAGTCTACATTCGTATACAAATAGTATTGTCCAATAATTTTACAATGAAACTATCATGATACAGGTTGTGGGATGCTGATTGATTTCGAAGAACTCAGTTAAAATATCGTAAGTTATTTTTAATTGGAAGAATTTGCTAAAGAACATGGCTATATTCGACAAACCTAAAAACACTTTACCGCAAAATACAGAACTCAAATTCTAACCTAATCAGTGAGGAAAGTGAATGCAATACTACATAGTATATGTGCGAATTTCAGTGAAGAACGTAGAAGCCCAAGTTTAAGCCAACATTGAAACCCTTCTATCTTAGCACCACAAGCAAACTAAAGCAGTTTCACTGTTTGAGAATTATTTGGTCAACAGTTATTGTACCCCTCAGCTCCCGAGCTTTAGGTGATCCACTCTGTGGTCCAACACTTGAGCTCGACACTCCGGTGTTACAGGCGAGGTGGCAGCTTGCTTGTGTTGATAAGTCCAGGGCAAAATGGAAAATCATTCTTTCTGATTTCCACAACACACAAAGGTTTTTGTGAAGTCGTTTCGAGGAGTGGCTTGGCACGCTGGGGAGTGCTTAGTGAGTTACTTATTTGCTCGATACAGAGCAGCGATACTTATGATGACATTGTTTCCTGGTCAGATGTTGACAAGACTTACTCCTGAGACATCCAACGGGAAAACTTCTTTAAGCTGCGATCGTTCCAGCTGCGAAAGTATAAACGGTCTTCGCTCGCACTTCCAGCCAAACTCGCTCAAAATTCAAACGAGGGCCACCATGCTATATTTTTTACCGTTCTGTTTTTCCCCGCCGAAGAGAAAGAGGTCAAGCGACTAGGTCTACGACGTTCATGACACTGACAATTCTCATTCTGGGTTCTGTAACCTTATCAACACCAATATTATGTTTAAACAGTTTAAAAAATTTTCTTGTAGTGCATTAATTGTGATGAATATCAATTCTGGATCAATACATGCATTCACTTCTAGCATTAGAACGTCCTCGATATATGATATTCGCTTAATGTTGCCAAGTATAATATGGAAAAGAGCATCAAAATAAAAGTTTAGAATTGTTTAGGATATTCCGTGGGAAATCAGGCTACCTGAACTCATTTTTTCTAACCCGTGGAATTGGATTCAAACATATATGTGACGCTTTAGAGTGCTACTGGCCTGCCTTATGAATGACTGGGAAAAATGGCAGAACAAGCCTACTCCTTCAGTAATGCGCTGGTTTTGTAAACTTTTGCTTGTATGCATCGTGTGCCACACTCGAGTCCCTTCAAGTGCTTTTAAACTGGATTGATGGCGGTGCCTAGCGGCATCTTGCTTCATGACTTGAGTTAACTTGTTCCTTGGAAGTTAGAAGCCTTCATAAATCTCTCTATGAGATGAGACCTTTGCTATGAAACTTACAAGGCTACAATCAAGACTTAGTGTTCAAGAGCTCTTAGACATTTTTTTTTCATGCAGAAAGAAACAGCATTTGTAAAAAATGGGAAATTTAGCGTAACTAATTTCGTATAGGAAAAGTCGTTGCGCATAAGCAATATGCAATTTTTATACTTCTTTTTGCTTATTGCCATGAAATTGTCAAGTTACATATAGGAGAACTAGGAAGAATTTCTTTTTCCAACCTCTTAAGTAACCTTAAAATGGAGTGAAACATAAATTTATTTTTACAGCACAAAAAATAATGTCCAGGCTCTGAAACGTATCCTCAGCTGTACTGTAAAAGAGTACATGCGAATAAATCAGTTACAATTTCTTAACTCTCCTTTTTGCTAATTTTATTGTTAGAATGAACAAACCACTAAACTCTAGAGACTGCATCAGTTGCATTATAAGAATGAAGATTGAATTCCCAAATATTTTCCCAAAGTGTTTAATTTCAGCTTGTTCTCGTCAAAGCTTCAGGTATGAGAGCGGCACTACTAAATGACGATGAATTCGAGAAATTTTCAACAGGAAACTTTTCTCATCGAAATTGAAAAATGAATCTTGACTTACCAAGCAGGAAATTCATTTAAACTCCGTCACTTGACTTGGAATTGCATTTGTCATTGTTCTCGAACAAAATTTTTATTATACAAACAGATTTAGTTGTGCATCAGCCTTGCAGAGGGACTCCTCATGGCCTTCTCAGTCCCTGTCCGAGTATTTTGATTTGATGAAAATATTAGAAGCTCTGGAAAAAATCGCACCAGGCGCAAAATTCATACCGAAAAGCTCGAAAAACATATTCAAGCTCAGAGGTGAATTTGCTATTAACCATGATAGCCGCAGTTATGCAGCAACATGAGCTGTCGAACCGATCTCGAGGGGTAAAATACATCACTTTCGTGAGATAAATTGATAAAAACATATTACCATTCAATATTAGTCAATTCTGTTGAAACGTACTGTAGGAGGCGCAATCATGACATGAAAGATCTGAGTCAATTACGTAAATTATTTTCAATCCACGTACTGGAATACAAATTCGGCTCCAAATCGTCCCAATTTACATTTGCAGTTCTCGTCGCATTCCATAAAATCATTCGTATTGGCATTCCATGTATAGCGCGGCTCCAATCCATCTAAATAAGTTTACTGTCGAAATAAATCATCATTGAAGAATATCACGGGGCCCAAGAAAGCTCCTTAACGTGCTCAGTCGCTTCCGACATACTGAAAACGATGTTAAGAATTTGTGCGCTCGAGTTAATCATATTTTTCCTTTCTATACCCAGAGTTAAATAAGACGAATTTTAAATAAATATATGTTTGTCATTTGCTTGTCTCTGAACGTACACACAAATATATACCATAAATGGGATTGAACACAATTTTCTGAGTCATGGGACAATATGACTCATTTAGATAGCTCTACTATCATACTCCTAGTTTAAGTCTACGGCATTTATTGAGAAAGTTTAAATAACTTTAACTACCTACAAAGTCTATAGATGGGGGCAAAAATCAATAAAATCAAAATAAAACAAATATTTTGGAATTTCGGTTCAAACTGCTGCCTAACTGTATATACGGCCTGTGGTTGCTGGTTCCACGCGAGAATATGGATCAAGTTATATACCTGAACGCACTTGTATCACTCACCTGTAATTAACAAGTCCATTAGGAAATAATACTTTATTGTACAGTTCACACCTGCAACACTTATTTCGCGTCCGATATCCTATACTCACCCTCACGCACCACCCTGCTTCTATGCACTACTGAGCTGATGAGTGACGAAGGTTGGCCCACTTGAGTGTTTCAAGATTTCTTAGATTGCATTAGAGCATATGTGCATGGCATGTGTACAAGATAGTAACATGTTTCGTTATGTACTTTCATATGTACCATTATGTTTAACCGTGCTATTGCGTAGACTTGCGCTTATGTACACTCCTTTGCATGCAGACTCAATTCTTGTGAGTCGATTTTAGATGCTCGTTGCTCAGTCATCGACTGCAAGGTAATAAAAAGACAGCATTCAGATATCAGAATTGGTTGAGCTAAACTGGTGATCTCAACGTTTACTATCATCCCTCATTTTAGCCGGCTTTATACCTCGCTTTACTTTTTTTAATCGGTAGGAATAATAATGTTCCTTGTGCATTTCAGTAAATACCTCCTTGTTTTAGCATTTTATCTCTTTTCTTGTTTTTTATTCCATGATCTGAGGAACGAAATGTCATTTTTTTAGTGACTTAAAAAGTTTAGCGAACTCTGTAAATTTTCTTAGAAGACAGCTAATTAGGCAAAAAATAATTGGTGCCTCCGCATCACCGGAACATTATTATTTTATTTCAGAATGCACGGGATAGGATGCTGCAAATTACGGAACCTTGTAGGACAGAAATGAAAAAAAAACGAAATGTGACGAGAGTAATGTTTATAACAGTTCCATAACTTGCAATTAAAACTTTACGAGACAATATTTTTGAAGTAAATAACATGGGGGATAATTAGTCGAAACAAAAGGCAAGAAAATAGCTACAATTTCACTCTTCCTTCTAGTTCATTAAGATCATCACTTGAAGCTGGGAAAAGGTGCTACTGATTTTAAAGGGCACCTGGAATTTATTCCCTAAGTTAATATTATTTCTAGGAATGATTTCCATTCTGAATGTATGAGGATCAATTGATCAATCGCTTCTGCATTTTGTAGTTTTGGCGGTGTTCAAGTTTATTTGAAACTAACAATTTTTATGACCACAATCTGATCAATGTCGCCCGATATTGTGCATTTTCATGGATGTAGCGCACGAGAAGAAGTATTTTTCTATAGTGCGAGAAGAGGAACGAGAGGTATTTGTCGAAACGATACAGATATATTTACACGTTAGGTCCCTTATCTTATATTCAGTTTTAAAACTTATGTTTTCACCGGTAAATTCTGTCTCTGAGGAATCACCGCTGGGGCTGAAAATCTTTTAGGGGCACTCGTGGGCTGGGGCACTCGTGTAAATCTCACGAGTTGTCGGAGATGTTTTCGACTTCCTATCGTATGTGCAGTATGGAGACAGCACAAGCAGTGAAAACGACAAACAGGTACTCGCAAGTGTTGCTGGAATCCTTGATAATAACGTATAGGGTGTGTTCCTTACACATCGTCATTTCTAGCAGGAATTGGTTTTTTGATCCTAGACCCAGCGTAGGAGGAACACTGATTGTATGAATTGAAACACAACGAAAAAGGCAAATTTAATCCAGTATTTTATTGAAATTAAGCTTATAAATTTAATTTCGTATTTCACTGACATGAATAACGTCAGGCTCGAAGTTACAATTAAAAATATGCCTCAATAAAAACCATAAATTCAACGCAGGTAAAAACATACTAGTTTTGGGATTTAATATTTGCTACGCTAGAGCATTCGAGCCGTACTTTGCTCATCTTCACCAGACACTGGAAAATGCAAGATACACTGTACATCAGTAATCACATTGCAATTCTATGGACTAGAATGGGAACAAAGTTTTACAGAATATAGAAGTTCAACACCTAACTAAGATATTCAATGGCACAGAAGTATCACGGGTTTTCAGCGTGGGTTTTCTGTAATGAATTAAAATACTTTCTGTTAACTGAAGATCATAAGCTAAAAATTCTTTAAAATTCGCTTGGCTAAAATTCTGCTAAAGGATCTTGCTGTATAGGATGATTACAAGCCTCATAATGAGCCATTACATTACTGTGAAGCGGGCTAGTTATGGGTCGGTTAGTACAAGCAGACTTACCCGTACAGTCGGCAAAGCACGTGTAGAGATGACGTGTCGTTCCCCCACAATAGGTAGCTTCGCACTGACGACACTCTTACCCATAAACGACATCGCTTAGCATCCTAGCGGGTGTTAGGTCTCTGGCTCGAAACTTTCAATGATGAACCTAATACGAAAAATCACTTTTTACTCAAATTGCGTCAACATGTTCAATATTGAGACCGACACGTCAAGTTTTATATTACTTATGTTCAACATATCTTTTTTATTTCAGTGTCCACTGAAGATGAGCAAAGTACTGCTTGAACGCTCTAGAGTAACAAAAATTAAAACTCAAAACTAGTATGTTTTTACGTGCATTTATTGCGTTGTTTTTCATTAGACTTAAATTTCCCCAAAATAGATTGATACCTAAGAATATTACATATAATTAACAGACATGATTTCACTACACACGAAGCTGTTTCAACCAGCACAGAATTGTGAATTTTGTTATCTCCATCCCCTGTGATATTTGATAATTTTATAATCACAGGGAGCATTTTTGGTTCTAGAAATTTCTTCTTACCAGTTATCAGAAGGCCCGGTTAACGTTAAAAAACTTAGCAGAAGTTTCAAATTACCTTAAGGCCTTGACATATGTTGCTTCCTAATTATGAAGAGTTTTTCCTTAAGTGAAAAAGTTCTTGAATAAACTCTACTGCTGAGAACAAAGTTCTATTTAACACTGAAAATCCTGTTGAACGTGTAAATCGCAAACCCAAGCTTCGATAAAATTCCTTCGAGCTGGATTAGCCTTCATAATGAGAGAAGTAAAAACTCTCTTGTGTAAACGTATCTAAAGCTTACAAGCAAAAGTTATGTTAGAAATAGTGCTTGGAAAGTACATTGGTTCACGAGGTGGAAAGCTTTTAGTAATATTGAAAAATTCAAGTTATGTAATCATTCATCTTTGAAATAAAAGTACAATGTAATCAATGAACACTTCCATAGAATAGAAGAAGACGATCATTCGTCAGTGCACTTCGATATCGGGATCTAATCACTAAATGTTTTTGAAAAAATCAGACGACTTTTAGTATTCATTTTTGATTTCGTTGGTAGATTGGGAATGATTGGATAGAACATTTTTTGTTGTTCATTTGATCACTTCTGCTGTTGAATGTACGGTCATTGAACGCAGGCATTAAGTGCTACAAAATGAAATGGCAAGCAGCACTGGTCTACCATCCAGAATGCATTTACATTGTTTTACAGGAATTTTTGGTCAATAGGCTCACCCCAATCCATTTCTGTAAGTCGGCTGAAAATTTCTTCTTCGCCAAACACAAAACAAGCAAGAGATAAATGGTTACTGAGTCTAATTAGGCTCTCTTGCTTATACTTTAACGTATTAACGTGTATAATATTTAAAGGAAATATTTGCAAAGCAAATACATAACAAATTTACAATTTGTTCAACTTACCAGTAACTCCTATTTCCCTTTAAGTGTAGAATTCATTTTTTCTGGACATAAACTCACTCGCTGGAATTCATAGCTGATATAATTCACTTCAAATTTTGGTATCTTGTGTGTGATTCAAATATAAATCAGTTCTTATGTGTTACTCTGCCTGTTAGATGAATTTG
Source organism: Orchestia grillus (assembly GCA_014899125.1). Classification (NCBI taxonomy): domain Eukaryota; kingdom Metazoa; phylum Arthropoda; class Malacostraca; order Amphipoda; family Talitridae; genus Orchestia; species Orchestia grillus. Next base: position 37,127 of record VOMN01037962.1, read on the forward strand.
TGAACACTGCTTTCAAGACTTAAGTTCACAAGTTAGTCATGGGAATGAAAGTTTATTGCATTAATTACCAGTGAACTCTCGTTCGTTATTCACAGTGTTCAAAGGTAAGAGGGCTATAGTTTTTTCCGTTTCTGCTTCCTTCTTCTCCCTCCTAATTCTTTTAGAAATTATTAACGAAAGTACCAGGTATGATAATTTTATTTTGATTGACAGCTATTTGTTTATAAGATGTGGGTCCTCAATAAACGATGCAGTAATATTCTCAATTGGATAGTCATGGCCGTGAGTTGAGTTCCCGCGAACGACGAAGCTGGACGGCTCAGGTTTCCTTCTAAGTCAAATGTTAAGAGGATTTCAGTACTGACATTTAGCTACCTTAATAGCTGTCTTCACTTTATGTTTCCATTGTAAGTTCGTACAAAATTGTTTGCGGTGCCGAGCGGTTTCAATTTGAAGTCTCTTGCGAAATGACTTTCTTAATTTAGCTCTGATTCCGTTACATCAAAAGGCGCCTGCAGCAAGCAATAGTTTTGGAGAATACTGTGGGGCGTTGCAAAACTTTGCCTTCATATGGCAAGTGTTCCAACTGATTTTGGTTGGGATTTACTCATGAACCAACAGCCTTGTATGGGCTTTATCATGATCGTGCGTAACAACTGAATTCAAGGACGTTCGTAGGTATGTGACAGTGCGAAAGTTCAGATGCCGGTGCGTCTCCAACATTATTCTAAAAATCCTTTTCATACATGCATCGTTTAACATCAAGTCCTTTCATCTCAAGACACTATGCAAGAATCACTATCCGAGGTTTTTTAATTTTATTTCACTGATAACCGCTTTTAATTTTATTTTATTCTCGACCACAGTTACTCCAAAAAACCGCATCCGCGAGAATTTTGGTAAAATGCACTCATGAATAAAAGCAAGTGGCGTGAACGCGATGTTATATAAAATGGTGCTAGACCTCTTGCATATTAATAGGTCTGAATAAGCATCATTGAAACAAGTCCAAATGTGGACTCTCCGGTTGTCTTATTACTCTGAGAGACAAAACTACTCCAGCAGAAGCATACAACAGTTCCATTGATCTAATTATCCCAACGATATGCTTGTTTTTTCATTCTTCAAAGGAATCAGTGCTTAAAATTCGTTGATTAATGGTTAATTAGACATGTTTATTTATGCTCCCATCTTGTTTAGCAAAAGCTCTCATTAATTCTTCAAAGATTCAATTTATTACCTGCACGCTCAAACGGTTATTTAATCTCAGGAATTGCTTCTAAACTTGTACTGCATTATTTTTTCGGTATAATACAGATAAACAGTCAACTCATTTTAAACATTTACTTCTTTCTACGACTTATTCATGTCTTGAAACTCTCAACAAATAATATATTTTCAATGATCGTCGTGGGCTAAATATTGACAAAATGCTCAAAAAATTTCTCTCGAGTGTTTGCCTGCATATCTTCATCCGTCAACAGTAGCTTACTCATATTTGTTAAGTTTTCTTGTGCGGTATAATTAACACACTTCAAATTTTGAAAATAATTAGAGAAGGTAACTTTTAATACATTGTGAAACAACTTAGAATCTTTCGCCTCAATTGGAATTTTGCAATCTTTGGTAATTTTTTAAAGGATTCAATTTTCTTCATCTTTCATTTCTTACTGAAACCTTTGTTCTAAGGTGATGATACTTAAACATATCATTTAAGATTGAAAAGTAACAATTTCGGTATTTCTGCTGGCACCGCTTGTTCAAATTGAAAAACGAGAGTTTTTCTATTCGATTATTCAGGGGTCTTTTGACGCTGGGACATACGTAATCTTTCCTTCTTACAACCCTCTCACGGTGTTACTGAGAGTGAACATTTTTAGGCGGTAAACGCTTGCTAATCAAGTTTTATTTTCTATCACTTTGTCATCAAACCTAGAGCAGTTCCATTTTTGCTTTAGTTTTACGACTAGTATTTTCTTCTCTTAAACCCAAACCTGTTAATTTTCATAACATTTTGAGAATGTAGTTCTCTCCCAAGCCTGATGCACCTCATTGTTTAATTCTACTGTATTCAGGAAGCCTCCGTGCATCAAAATTGTATTTAATTCCCTCTTTTTCTAATGAACCATTTGAAACCTTATGCAGTTCTGTGCTTCTAACATTAGTCAGTTCCATGCTTTGAGGTTTACTCAGTTCTAGGTTTGAACCTTTGTTCAGCTCCATGCTGAAAAATTCAACCGATTTCATGTTTTAAACTTCGTTCAGATTCAATCATGAACTAATTCTTCATTAAATCCTTAACAGTTGTCATACTATACCGCTTCATCTCTTCATCTTGACAACCATTGCCGACATTCGCCAAACTCCTTGGTTTCGTACAACGCCCTGTTGCATTCCGCAGCCTTGGAGGATAATTGAAAAAGTTCCATGAGAAATAAAATCAGTGAGCGCTCTGCTAGTCTCTGCTAGTTTGTTTCTTGCCTGGAGGCCGTTTAAAATCACGTTAAGTTCTCTCGAGAAACATCGAACATGAATGAAAAATGAATTAAATTATTCGTCGCATCGACTACGTAATAATCTCCTTAGGCACTTTACAACCCTACTTTTTGCATCACTTGCCTCTTTCTTGTTCTTTCATGACGGAAAGCCTTAATTAACTGGGGAAAGTTAAGCGGCGAAGGAAAGACAAGCTTGACGATGGCATCTTGACGTTCGCAATTAATTTCATTTAGGCTTTGAAAATTAAATCCCTGAACAGGCATTCTGTTTTCCCACACGAGTGGACGCAAAACTCTTGTGGATTAAAATAATTACAGCCTGTTTTGTTCAGCTAGCTCTTTCATGCATGGAAATCAAATGAATGTCGTTTAATCAGAACTGCCTTGGATTTTAAGTAATGATAGTAATTTTTGAAAGTGTTAAATTATGATTAAGAAAAATGCTGTCATAAAAAATCAACTATTATACACGTAAAATGTACAAATGCAAAATAATCTGGTTATTCTGGGGTGCATGAAGACAATTTTAAGAGAAAATTATTTCCTTTATTTTGAGAAACAAGGTTTGCATGAGTCAATTACTTTGCTGGCTTATTTGGTTTATTTTGATTCTCATTCAATCGTGAAGTTATTAAACATTTGCAATTTTAGAAACACCAAAATTGTGATGAAAGAAAGTTCACATTGACATTTTTAAAGCCAAGTCAATTTTTGAAGTACTTGGTTACTTATTTGACAAATAAGATTCCGATAGCAAAGTTGGCTGCCAAGCTGAAGAGCCAAACACCGAAATGATCCCTAAAGTTCAAGTGAGACAGAAATGAAGTTAGGTCGGTTCATTTTGTTAGCTATTGAAATCGATATCAGACGTTCTTTTTTCTTTCTTCATTTTTTACAGTGTAAGTGGAAATGTCTGACAAGCCTTTGTTTCAAAAGAAGTTATCCCTTAAGCCCTGTTCGTATCAGAGAAAAGTTCCGTAGAATAATTTATTCAATTCTGAAAGCATTTGAAACTACTTGATTGACAAGCTTACTATTCAAATGATGCATTGTTTGTAACGCTCGGTTATGAATACTGCGCTATTTTCTGAACAGACAGTTTGAAGCGTGCAAAATAGATTAAAACGAAGACAATTTACGCTTCAGATTAGCAAAATTTATGAATTCCATTCATCGTTGTTTCATTTGCTCGAAATAACGAA
>VOMN01037963.1:1567-14689 GCA_014899125.1 Orchestia grillus
AATAAGATGGTAGCCAGACTACAGCACCCAGATACCGTAATAAGATGGTAGCCAGACTACAGCACCCAGATACCGTAATAAGATGGTAGCCAGACTACAGCACCCAGATACTGCTGCCTATAGCCAACATGTTGCTCATTGCAAATATAGCCACCCAGGTGGTAGCCATGCCCTGCTGCTGCCCCCCTCCCCCTTGGGGCAGTGCGGCCTCTGACTCACATATTCCATGAGGGAAGAGTTGTCGCACTTCCGTCGCGCCAGCTTCCAGTGGAGCCCCAGCTTGTGGTAGAGGTTTGTGTTCTCCGCCTCGAGCGTCTTCTCCAGCGAGTGCCGCGTCTGCACACACACACGTCACAGGCTCACACAAGAATTCATTCACAGCCTGAAAGTTTGGCCTCTCTACTCAAATAAAAATTAAGGCTCTGCTTTTCTTTACTTGTTGCCAGCAATGGCACCATTTAGTAAATGGTAAAATGATGCAAGGGGGAGACCTATTACAGCAAGTTGCTGAAGATGCTTTCAGGAGCACTGAAGCTCAAAAATATTCCAGTCATTACTCATAGCCTCAAATTGCCAGCATAAGCACATATTAACTGAAGCAACTTTTAAAAATATAGACTTAATATCTCCAATTATAAATATGGCTAAGAAATTAATTTATAAACTAAAACTGAAACATCCATGTCCTGAATAACTCCTCAGCAGTTAGAGTTTTGCCAGCACACAGCGCCTCAGTTCACCAGCTCAACACGTCCCTGGACTCTGGTGGCAACACAAACGGGGCAACAGCTCTAGTGGCAACACAAACAGGGCAACAGCTCTAGTGGCAACACAAACAGGGCAACAGCTCTGGTGGCAACACAAACGGGGCAACAACTCTGGTGGCAACACAAACGGGGCAACAGCTCTGGTGGAAATACAACTTGGCTGTAAGCCTAAATAATTGTTCCTCCAGAAATTTGCATTAGCAATAAATCAGTTCTAGACCTTGAAATTTATAATTTTTCAAAGTGAATTACTGCTAGAAAGCTTGGAAATTGTATGTCATATTAGTTACATATGAATAAATAATTTGCAGAAAATTATCTAATGTCTTTTTTTAAATCAGTACCTAATACAAATTAATCGTCTCATTGGAGTAGCAGCGGACAAGAAGAGGATGTGCAGGGTGCGTAAAATATCTGGAGACACTCACATTTTTGCAACTTAAACTGACCAGATAATAGTTAATGGATTTTTTATTTTAGAAGATTCCAAAGCAGATATTGCTATAACTTATGAAATGAAAAGACATGCTGTAATAGGGTCTGTGAAAGCAAAACAAGGGAATTTAGAAACTGCAAGATTGTAAAAAGTCACCAGATCTTTCATTTGCAAAGTTAGAGAGGAGCTGAATAAAAACAATGGAGGAGAATGGGTCACGAGCAAGAGAAAATAGCACTGTCAATGCTCTGACTCACTCAGAACACCTGAGTTTGTTAGAAGAGTGCATGGCATGATCAATAAAAATCCTGGGAAGTCAATGCAACATCTTGCCAAAGATCTTCCAGTGTCCAAAGAAAGAATAAGGAAGTTGTTCATCAAGACCTTGGATACAAATCATATGTGCTTAGGCAAGGTCAGTTTATACAAACGAAAAATCAAGAGAATCATTTTACGAGTGTGTAAGGTGTCCTCGGATACCTTATGCACCCTGGACATATCAAAACTATATTGTGTTAACTGCACTGGATTGTAAAACTACTAGTAGACTGGTATTGTAGGGCTACTAGTAGAATGGTATTGTAGGGCTACTAGTAGACTGGTATTGTAGGGCTACAAGTAGACTGGTATTGTAGGGCTACTAGTAGACTGGTATTGTAGGGCTACTAGTAAACTGGTATTGTTAAGCTACTAGTAGACTGGTTAAATAAACATTGTTTTTAATTCTTCCTAAAATTTCTGTTTTTAATTCAATGGTACAACAATTACTGGATCCTTCTTATGACCACCATTATTATCCTCTTTATCATTTTTAAAAGCAACAATTGGCAAAACAATTTGTCAAATAGAATAAAAAAAATGAAATATACAAGTCCTAAAGCCAATAATGATCTCCAATGAACACAACTGACTACCACCACCCGAGCATCAAGATGTTGCCAACTAAGTGTATATTCAGCCTTCATAGGGGAAATCTCTCACCAGGACCACTTATCTTCACAGGAATCTTTCCTTTGGAGACATTATTAAGTGCATGAAAATAAAACAATAGGTACATGCAAGAGAAAGAGTTTTAAAACAGCACCATAACACAAAATATACACAATAAAATGTATGCAAGCTAACCCTCTTGCTGAGGCAGATGACGGGCCAAAGAGAACAGCCGCATGTGCAGAGGCAGAAGCAACAGCCACACAGCAGCCAGCGAGCAGACATGGGCAGCGTTTTCTTGAGGACGCCATTCAAGCGAGACACAGAGCCTTTGAACTCTTCTGGTGCCAGCCGCCCCGTCAGCTCGCATGGGAAGTCACGGCAAAACTGATTGCTTAAGCCGAACCTGAGTTGCATCAAGTTCAAGTGGTAGACAAAAGTGTGATGTCATTACAGCTCTATGATTGGAAATACCAAGCAAGGGTCATAAGACATCACCCAAACTTGAAGACATGAATGGATTTTGGGTACAAGCATATAATGGCATAAACACGCAAACTCAGACTTGAAAACTTTATTTTACATCTGAAAGGCCAAGCAGTTTGAGCAAGGAAATGACTTTAAGATCATGTAACACACCCTGCATCCAGACTTGAGACTGACAACCCAGAGCAGCCACCCTCACTGAACTGGACAACACATGCACAACAGACCTGAACAGCAGCACCTAACTTTCAAATATGAGAAACATTTAAATAAACTTATCTGCGTGATTTAGATAGGCCAGACTAGTACAGGCAAGGCACATGGCAGGAACAGTATAGCTGAGGTACACCTTGCAGCACACACATCTCAAAGGCATGTCAAGTGGGGGTGTGATGAGGGACATCTTACCGCACATACACTCAGAGATGCACAAGGAAGCTAAGAATCTCACTGTATAATGCAAGCCTAGAAATTTCCATTCAAGAGAGTAAACATTACCCACCAAAGCCTAGACACTGCCTCTGAAGAGAGTAAACATTACTTAACAAAGCCTAGAAACTTCCATTGAAGACAGTAAACATTGCACACCAACAACTTGAATATTTAGCCGTGTAAACACTATAAGGACAAATACCATCAAATTAGGTACAATTACAATTCATTTAACATTTTAACATGCTAAATTTATTTATTTTTTATTATTGCCCAGCATTTTTGTTTCAAAGTAATTACATTGGCAATATGTTTGTAAAATCATTTACCACAACTTGAAAATTTTTGAAATTAGTCCTATTGCAATTATACACACCAGAATGCTAGACAAACCAATAAATAGCTCATTCTTTCCTTTGATATTCAAAATCAAGTACAGAAAAACACCTTTAGTATACGACTTTCCCTTATGTGTTAAATGTAAATTAATGATATAGATACCTATGTTATGTTTGAATTAATGAAAATAACATTGAGAAGATTGTTTTCAAGTGTTCATTAACCAAGTCTCACATGCCACAGATACAGAAGCCAACAGTATTGTACACTATTGCTTGTGAATGAAGCACATTCACTCCAACAAATAAGCAATATGGCATGAGGGCCAAGCATGATTGAACTCACACTGTGATGTTGCCAGTGCCACGGATGACGACTGGCTCGGCTATCTGTGCGTACGACTCCAGAGAGGATGTGTCCTCTTCATCCATGGCAGGGTCAATAGCATCAAAGTCAGCCATTATGCACTCATCAAAATAGGAAAATTTAAAATACAAAACTTACACAAACAATTTTAATGAACATGCCTCATTATCTGAAAAAGAAAATTGAAAGACCAAATTTAAAAATCTAACAACCAACTAATAAGAAAATTTAAGCCTACACAACCTTAATTATTAATATACAAGATGATCTTACAAAACAACATAGAAAATTTTATTCCCTATGACTGCTATACCAGACTTAATTATTAAAATTATAACAGTTAAACCTGGTAAATCAAGCAATATAATGACTTGAAGCTTACCAGACTATTTTGTTTCATTTTTATAAACACTACTACCAGTTACACTTCCTCTATGGATTATTGAAAAAATTTCTAGCGTGGTATGCCCAAAAGAAGGTTCCACAGACTAAGGTATCTAATGACTGAAGTTATGAGAGTCACCTGCTGTTTGGAATATGATACAAAATATTAATGGTAAGCAGGTGTACAAAGAGATGTAATGAATTTAAAAACTAGGATGTCCATACAGTGCTACAGCAGAGTGAAAAAACTTGTCAGACATTTTATTTTGAATGTAAAAATATACAAATGTAAGATACAAATCTTTTAAAGAATGTAGATGTGTGTTAACTACACTGAGGTGCTCTAATTGCTGATTCCTGCATGATGCAATGTCCACGAAGCACCAGCAAGCTGTGGCTGCATCTCCTGGGTACCGGTGGCTGCTGATGCTTCATGTTCATATTCTCTGACATGAGGTGTTCTGACACCTCATCTGACTGTGGTGATGTTGTCGACGCACATGCTGCTCCTGGTGGTGCAGCTCAATTTTGCAACTTCTGCTGACAATGTGTTGCAGCTCACGGTAGCTTACTACTGCATTGGTTGATTTTGAGGCAAACAATGCTTTGATGATACTAAAGCTTCAGGCTGGATGAATATACCTGTTGCTGCAAGAGGGGTGGTCAATTGAGGGGCACTTAACTGCGGGACAATGTTGTAGAAATTATCTGTGCACTTGGTACAGTTATGAGCCAACGGTTGCAGGCACTTGTACACCTATAGCTCCACTGATATTTGAGTGCATGTTCAAATTTGTGTTAACTGCTGTCAGCAACCCGCGAGGGCTTCCCAGGCTTAGACCCTCTATGTGTTGCATCCAAGCTCAAACTCCCTGATGCTATGCTTGAGGATCCCTGCTTTCTAAGTAACCCACCTTTTTTTCTACCCTCTTTCTTAATTTGCAAATTTAAGTCTACTTGTCCTAAAATTTACTTCCAAGTCACACCTTCAATGGAATCCTCTAAGCCAATAGTTATCCCTTGTTACCCTCAAATGTTCAAAGTCCCGCCTATAACTCTAATGAATAGGTTACTGTGCAGATTTGTTGAGAAATTATTGCGGTAAGCCAACTTCAAGGTCGTTTTAGAAAAGTAATTCCCTTTGAAAACCACAGACTCCACGCCACTTTGACATTGTCTGAGATTTATGTGTTTATCTTCAAACAAAAACTTTTCGCCTGTGAGAGTATGTTTACTGTCACCCGCAAAGTCCTTAAGTTGTTTTTGAAGTTGCTTTCCTAAATTTTCTCAACAAAGTTTCTTCCCCAAAAAACCTTATTTCTTCTCATATTTCTAATTTTACTACACCTTTTCATCATCCAAATTACCCAGCAAAACCTTCTCTTTGTTCAAACTACCCAGTGAAACCTTTTTTGGTCCAAATTACCCAGTGAAACTTTCTCTTTGTCAAAATTACCCAATGAAACCTTCTCTTTGCTAAAATTTGTACAATGTGTAATGCATATCAATGCTCTAAGAATTTTAATTTGTATGATGTAATACACAGTAATATTCTAAAATTCTATGACATGATGCAAAGTAATATTCTAAAATTCTATGACATGATGCAAAGTAATATTCTAAAATTGTATGACACAAAGCAGAGTAATACTTTGAAAATTATCTATCATAATACAGAGTAATACTCCGAAAATTCGCCTGACAAGACTGTTTCACAGCCAACACAACTCAAGGATCCAACCTGTTTATATACTGTGCCATGACTAGGAATTCATAAGCCATTATAAACACACTGAGCTAATGTCAGCCCTCATATTAAGTTTAAGTTCATATATCCCTCTTACTTCGCTGCTACGCATGCTATGTTGTAAAGTTCCAACTCCATTTATCTCACTTACCCGGCCATGGTACGTCGTGAAGTTTCCACTGCACTTATGGCTATAAGAACCTTTATTATTCCAACACGTTTTACCGTTGGGTTTTAAATGCCTTACAACTACTGGTGCGGTGGGGGATGTGAGGAATGTGTGGTTTAAACTTCCTTTCCCAAGGGAAGTACTCCGTGGTCACGTGAAAAGCCCCACCCACCTGAGCCGAGGCTCGAACCCTTGTCCTTTCGGCTGTGAAGCCATCACGATCACCACTGCACCATGGAGCCCATAAGAAAGCTCGAACTAGGTGGCAAAGACCAACCATAGTAGAGGTCATCATTACAGACTAAAGGTTTTTATAAACAATATCACATCTTATATCTAAGCGGCTTTATTAAATTTACCGCCAGTCAAGAGTCCAAAGGGACGTCGCAATTTACTTCAGCAGGCAGTATATTTATTGCGGATCAAAAGTTGTATAAACAAACTTCCGCAAACTTCCGCAATTGCATATATAAGTATGATGCGGGGGATGGCAAAATTGACCAAAAATGTGACCATCCCTAACATTCCTACAGAATTTTTCCTAAGTTTCTGAAAGAAATTTCCCTAATTATCAAGTCATGCGTATGCACAAATTGTTTCTCTGAGGTCAGATGGATGCCATGAAGAATGGCAAACGCAATAAAACATTCGCAGTTTATAACAGAAGGGTTTCAATTTAAAATTTGAGTCCTGGAATTCATCAATGATATTGTTGAATCTACCTCATTCACAAAGTTACACTTTTCGCTTATGATAGCACTCTTTCTGTAGCTCTTCCCAATGAAAACCATGTTACAAATGTTGCAATAGCAAATAAAATAAATGAAGAGCTACAAAAGGTTTCAATGTGACTAAACTCCAACAAAATATGCATTAACATAGTTAAAACTAAGTACATGCTATTTTTCATATAAATGGAACGTAAATTTTCTGTGCAACAAAATCGGTGGTAGACAGATTGAAGCAAGTAACTCATCAAAATACTTGGGAATTACTATCGATAAAAACTTGACCTATAAAAAGCATGTATTATAGATCTGTTCCAAGGCATCGAAATCTCTGGGGATTCTCAACAAATTAAAAAACAAATTACTTGCAGACGCTTTAAAATAATGTACACATCGTTAATTCATCCGTATCTATAATATGGCATGGACCTGTAGCATGCGGTAGCATAACATTCTTAACTAATCAATTTCGAAGTAAGATACTGATAAAAGATCATTAAAGTAACTCTAAAAATTCTCGAATTCAATGCACCATCAAAGTTTGCTACAAACTCAAACGTTAGGAAGGAGCCAAGGTACAGAGCACCAGGCTACGGCCACCGCAGACGAGGCTACCCGAGACGTTTCCAAATCCCTTCAGAAAATTACACTCATCATCATTAATGCTACAATTCAGGTTATGAATATAAAATTTACCATCAATGATTACTATGTACTATCGGTGATCAGTTCATGAAAAACCAATTTTATTCCAAGCTGCTTTATGACCAATACGAGTCTCAATATATAACCAAAAATTGGTTAGTAATAGACGTGAATTTTACGGCAAAACGTTACCGTATTACAGTTTACCGTAGAGAATTTAAATTACTTGCAAATTGTAGCTTATTAAATTTTCTTGCCTAAAATGATTAATAAAAGTTTGGCTTTTACATAAAAACAGAAAAATCCGGTTGCCTATGACATCGTACTTATTCTTATATTTTCATATTTTTATCTATCAAAGCTAAAGAGTTCAAATCATTTGCAAGTTGTAGCTTATCAAATTTCCATTCCCAGAAGTATAAAGAAAAGTTTCGTATTTATATAAAAAAGGGAGCCGAACTTGACCGAGTTAGTAACTTATGTGGTTTGAAATTTCCGTAGGTATGTACTCGCTCAACTTCTACTGTGGTCAAAATAAACAGCTGGCAATCCTAGAGAGTGTTTCGTTGGCAATCGATGGGAGGGGTTCGAATAACCCTGATTGGTTCTAGTTGTCGAAATATTTAGATGTGTGTTGTAAGGTTCTTTTTATGCGATGACACTTTTTTAATTAGTAGCCTTTTAAAGTATTAAACATTTTTTTGAACTTCGGAAATTGTTCAGGAAGTAAATGTAAGAACATGCACGTTGCACTTCAAGCACTGAAGTGTTAAGTGTATGTACTCAATGCTTTGTAAGAATGATATGCTTAACACTTTAAGTTAGAAAAATTTATTAGTATCTGTAGCAACACAGTAATGTAAGAACTTCAGAAAATTACTAGGTATATTACATATATTTATTCTTTTACACATGAAGACTACTACAATTTCTTTTTTTAAGCTCTAAGTTGGAATTTATGTGCAATTTAATTTGATAATCAGGAAACAAAACATTAAACATTATTTAGTCCATGTTAGGTTGTAACTAGTGTTGTATCTGTCACTCTTTCTCATGCTTCCATCATATGCAAAGCTATTTAGTTCATAGCAAGAGCAAGTCTGCTGGAGGTCCTGATTGTCTGTTTTAAAAGCCACCAGTTATTATGAAACAGACAATGTTTCCTTCTCATAAACCTTCTAAAAATAAATTTCTACAACTTAGCAAAAAATTCTATTGATTGATGTTGTAATGAACACAATACAATGAATAGAATGCTCTGTATAGTATACCAACTTGAAATAAATATGAATCATATTTTGAATATCTAATAGCTGTTATTTACTATATTTTTATATATTTTCCAATCAATTTGTAACATTTTTAAAAGTTTTGTATTACTGTTCAAGCCTGTTCCTTGGACACATATATGTCTTTAAATTGTTCTAATGCAAAAAATAAAATTAGGAGAGTTGCTTCATAAATAGTCAGCAGAATGGGTAATGCAGACACCAAGCTACACTTTCGTAAAGCTGTGCTTCAGCTTACTACAAAGACACAGGTATGTTTGTATAATGCTGAGGCAGTTACTTTACTCTTACATATTTCCATTATTGAGATGGGCAAAGCAAAGCCATTTAGAAGAAAAAATTCTTTTTCCTTAATAAACTATATGTCATAAATATTTCCATAAATTTATTTAATTGGAGAGTTAAGCTAATAGTGGTTGATTTTTAGATAACTTCTGAGGATATGAAATATAGAATCCTTGAGTTATTGGTAATATTGTCTTATAGTGGCTATTTTTTTTGTATAGGAGATATTATTGTACTTATAAGGAGATAAGTAAATAGGCTTCTAAACAAGCTTTTTAGCAGCTTTTTTAATAATGAAAATATTTTTTGTGTAAATTAGTACGTATAAGCATTTTCTTGATATAGCTGTGTTAGATGGAAGGTCAAATAGGAGGCATGTTTATCTTAGATAGCTTTTATGTTGAAAAAATTCTATTTTTTTTGTAAGTTAATAAATACTGTGAAGTAGATATAATGAGTCAGAAATAAATAAATTATGTAGCCTAATCTCTTGCTAAATCCAAGGGTCTTATGTTTTGCAGATTCATTGAATTGCAAGTTTTTATTGCAAGTATATGTATTTTGTATTGTAAATTTTCTGGATTTGTTTTTGAAACCTATAATATTTAAAGATATTGAAATTTTCAGTATTTTCATTATTTTATTGATGGAAAAGCATTTTTTATCATAAGAATAATGAACTGTAAAAACCTAAAGTTGAACATATAACTTACAATATTGCATCACATAAAATACAATACCAGTCTGGTACCCTCATGCAAGACTACTCGGGACAATTTTCTAAGTTTTTTGTTAATAACTTTTTACTATTTATGATATTTGCATTCACTTTTGAATCATTGGATTGGTTTTTGTAAGGGCTATGGACTGCCACTTAGAAAACGTTCTAGCTGTTAACTGTAGGTTGTAGGAAATAAAATAATAGCATTCCAAGCATTCCCAGTATTTAAAACAGCTCAGCCCACTTATAAAGTTTTTCTTTACAAGTGGGCTGAGCTGTCAAGTGAGGGATTACTGTAAGCAAATTATTAATATCACTCGTGCTGCCTGCCAGCATCTAAATGTTATTGCCTTCAACATTCAGATGCTGGCAGGCATGTTGTGCAATAAATATTGATCAACTTGGCACAAGTCTCTACTGTCATGATCAGTAATGGCCCTAATGGCCCTACCAAACCCATGTCCTAGCTGTGTGATTACCTTACTGGTTTTTACAAAAGTATGAATGGATTTGAATTGTTTTTGAATTTTATTAATAATATTTTTTATTTATGTTGCAGCCCATCCTTGGTAGTGATGATGCCTTCTGGAATCAGTTCTGGGGTGACCACGTGAGCAGCGTCTCAGATGTGTTCGTGCTCCTGCCGGCGTCTGAGGTGCGGGCTCTCAGAGAGAGCGCTCCCTCCAACCTGGCCACCCTCTGCTACAAGGCTGTTGAGCGGCTGGTGAATGCTGCTGACGCCGGTGCTGCGACACATCAGGAACAACAGGCTGGTCTGTGCTGTTGTGGCCATGACTTCAGAGTGCACTCATGAAGTAATACTTACAAAATCAGTATAACATGTTTTGGTAATATATCTATGAAAAACTTAGTGATTAACTGATCTCAGACCATGCTTCGTTTATATATGTACTCAAAGGTCAGTGATAAAGTTAGCATAAGTCATCTTCTTTTTGCAACAAAGTTTGATAAGAAACAAATCTTTTATACCTTGAAACCAAAGAATTAATAATATACAATAGCAATTTTACTGACATTACCTGGGAGAAGTAGAGGAGGTGCTTGTAAACCCCATTCAAGCGACTCATGTTGTGTTGGCCCAGTTTTTCTCCTCAAGAGGAATAGGATAGGACATAGGCTATATGGCTTGGTTAGTTAGGTTTGTCTATCTTATGAGGACTGGGTATTCCAGAGGGACATTGTTAGTCTACCTCAGCTTTAGCTAGGCCTTTGGAACTTCTATCTTTTGTGCCCACTTTGCTTCTTTCCTTCTTCATACTTTCTTCACTTATGTTTCTTTATCTTTTCTTCCTCTTCTTTCTCAACTGACTATATCTACATACAGGATATCTTATGTGGGAACACACATTGTGCATAGGTTCTCCATTCTCCAAAATCTGTTCCAAATGGTCCCTTCACTTTTGGTACAAGACAGTCTTGAGTTACAGAAGTGCTGCTATTTGTACTACTGTTACTATAAAACTACTTAGCTTTGAATGCCACTGACGAAATGTCTTCATGTACAATGTCTGCCATTTGTACTGCAGACACAACAGCACATTTCATTTTTATGCATAATGTTGCTGTTGCTGGTGGGAGTTGGAGCCTGCAGCTGTACTGTGGCTGTGTGTGCAGTGCTCAACTGTGTGCGCATCCTGACCCGTGTGCTGCCCTACATCTTCGAGGACCCTGACTGGAGAGGCTTCTTTTGGTCCAGCCTTCCCTCGGAGGAGGGCGGGGGAGGTGGGGGTGTGGAGGAGTCCTCTGTGCCTCTTGCTCACAGCCTCATCAATGCTCTTTGTGTGAGTAGTTGAGAGGCTCACATTCAGAATGTTTGGTTGAGAGGCTCACATTCAGAACGTTTGGTTGAGAGGCTTACATTCAGAATGTTTGGTTGAGAGACACTCATGAATGGTGAGGGGACAAAAAAGGAGTGGAACCTCCATTTAACTTTCAAGAAGCAGTTGGATGACTATAGGGCTTGAATGTGGGATGCATGTGTGGCCTAATGACATTTGTTTTGAGACTTGTATTAGTACCTGCTTCTTGTGTGCGTGGTGAGTGGCACTCTTTGTGTGAGTGGTGAGTGGCACTCTTTGTGTGAGTGGTGAGAGGCACTCTTTGTGTGAGTGGTGAGAGGCACTCTTAGAGCATTGCTTACAGAACATTGTGTTCCAGTGAGTTACAGCCATGTCTCTTTGTTGTGCCATAATCGTAGTTCTTATGATTGAGTGATCATTGTCTCTCTATTATGCAATAATCATAGTTCTCATTTTGTAATAAAATTTTATGTCTTAGATCACCATTTATTTCAAAATAACTTAAATCTCACAACAATATTTCTGGACTAAATAAAACCATTTACTAAGTAAACTATGATACAAGTTTAATTTTAAAGTTATAATCTGGGAAAACTTACTCCTGGGGTAATAGAAAATTAAAACCAGGAAAGAAGAGTGAAATTTTAAAGCATTGCTATACTTTTGTTGTGAAATAATAAATTCATTATGTGTGAGTGTTTCTGTATGACTGGAGCTTATTACTATTTTACCACACGATTCAGAGGGTCACCTGGTTGCTTCTGGTACCCAAAGGGGGCATTGGGCACACGTGTCCTGTCCAGAATCCGGACGGGCGAGTGTTATAGTCAAGAATTTTTCAATTCTCAAGAATTTCTGTTCCGGAAATTTCAACTCCCGAGGGGCAACACTGACCGGCCGGGCCCGAAGGCTATACAGGGTGTCCCTCAAAAACCGAGCGCTCTCAATAGTGATTTCCGTATCACTAATACCATAATACATAAAAATATAAGCATTTAATTTTAAACAGGTTGATTGTACATGTTAGCGGATTAAAATGGGTTTAAAAATTAACATATTATCTACTTCTACGGAGAGGGGTCGGTTTTTTGTGGGACACCCTGTATGAGGCGGAGAACCAAGCCGAGTAATAGATCTTCGTCTGCCTACGCAGCAGACGGTCATGAGTTTTAAAGCCTTGCTCCTGTCATTTTTTCTACCAGCGGATTATCCAATCTGTACCCCATACCTTGGGTTACTTGTACCTGAAGAAAAGAAGAAAAAGAAAAGCGATTGATTCGCTTCGTCGTCCTTTCACTTCTCATGCTGGTCATGTACATTAGAAGGTGCGTCACTACTTCTTTGATGTGCTACTCGGATGATTCCGTTGGCAGTAGAGGAGGTCTGATCCGCTTGGCGGTCAAACAGCGATAGCGGCCCCGGCCCCTCAATACAGGCACCTGCTGCAGCTGCACCCATTCCAAAAAAACAGCAGCCTCACTCGTGCCCCGCACGTGATAACTCGCCAGGCTTGCTAATCGGTTCTTGCTTTCCCGAGCACGCTCATCAACTCGCCGACCCGAGCACGCTCATCAACTC
>VOMN01037967.1:0-14820 GCA_014899125.1 Orchestia grillus
TTCGATGCTCATGTTTGGGTGTCTTCCGACACTGTCTTCAGACTTTGGCTGATAGTGTGAAGAGCCTTTTATGATAGCAAACCGACCTTGAGTCAAGACCTTGGAAGTTTTGCGATCGAAATGGAGAAATACAGCATGCAATGTGAAAATATTTATCTATTATCACCTCACCATCAATAGTCATATTTGGGTTGCTCTGCATCCTCGCACGATTCCAATTATACTAGGAAAATATTCCAGTGCTTACTTCCGACCAAAATGTGAGAACTGCAGTTTTAGGGAGTTGATTCACAGAACGTACTTTTATTTTAACGGAAATGTTATGTTAATGACGGATATTTCTCGCCATAATCTTAATAATCGAAATATTTTTCAAAGTAAATTATTCACTGAGTAATTCGTATTCGTTTATAAGATTCTAAAACTTTACGATGGGAACGCTTTGCCAGTGGTATTGTTGGTCTTTTATTCTGTACTTCTTTTGTCTCCGTCAATGTACGTGAATC
Source organism: Orchestia grillus (assembly GCA_014899125.1). Taxonomy (NCBI): domain Eukaryota; kingdom Metazoa; phylum Arthropoda; class Malacostraca; order Amphipoda; family Talitridae; genus Orchestia; species Orchestia grillus. The sequence goes on from VOMN01037967.1 coordinate 507, forward strand.
ACATTTTCCCGCTATGTAATCAATGTCTAGTATTTTTAATAGAGCCAACTATAAGGTATTTTTTCATTGTCTAAAGAATAGCTCGATGAGCTCAAGCGTAGGACTTCATCACAACACTGCTAGACGCGCAGTACGAGCATAATTCACAATAAATTCAATTTCAAACCGCACTCGCACACATTTTTGTCCAACTGAGAATGGACAAGGTCCTTTTCTGAACATCAACGTTCTATTTATGCTTGGTTTCCCTAGCATTTCGTTTGTCTTTCAAGCTCGAGTTGCTCACTGACAGGAAAACAGATGTGCATCGCTCTCAAGTCTCTGCAGGAGCTTAGCAGGGCTTGGTGCAGGTGGAGTGCGAGGTGTTTGGGTGTTAGTGCGCTGCACCTCCACAATATTTGCCCTTACCGCGGCAGCTCTTCGAGACAACCGCCAAGTTCGGGTGAATAAAGCAACAAGTCAAAGTGAATTTTAAGAATGACTTTTCGCGAAATATGGAAATTATGTACAGCGGTGAAGAGAATTTACGTGGGCTTTTCTTTCCGGAATGCTTTTTTTGTTCTTTTATCTCTACGAATGATCGACGTAGAATATTTTGAGTAGAATAAAAAAAAGTTCGTGCTGTTCTTTGAGAAGTGCTAACCAAGAATAGAGAGCCGAGAAACTGTTTAATTTTTGTATTCTTTTACTTAAAAGAAACATTCTGGTGAGCCATTTTGTCAGTCATGCTACCGAGGTCGCACCGAAGGTGCATCGAAAAATTTGTGAAACCTTTGTAGAGAGATTCATCATTGTGCTCTCACAACGGGCTCATCCTTTCCAACATTAAGCTCATCATCATCCTTTTTTAGCATTAATCTAAATAGCATTAAGATTTGACGATCATTTACTAAGCAACTCTGGTTGCAAAAATAGCAAATACTGAATTCTGTGATAGCTTTAAATACTTTCCTAGAATTAATTTCAGCTTTGCCAACAAATTCTTCAAGATTTACCCAATTTCAACAGGCATGCGCTAAGACGTTGCTCGTTTTTTGAACTAAGCCATTTTCAAGTCGGCCAGTGGCGAGCAAAAATTAAGTGGATAAAAGTAAAATATGATCCGTCGAAAACAAAATTTGAATCGTTCCAAAAGAAATTTGGTCACAAAATATTTTGATTTTTATTTAGTAAATTTGACTTTTCATGAACGAAACTTTGATAATGAGAATTGTAGTGTTTGGCAGACCCGTTCGAAGCGAACATAGCTCCGTGAGATACGCTCATCAAAGATAGATTTGTAAACAATCAAAGAATATATATTATTAATATCACTTGTTCCACCACCCGTCACAATGGTGGGAGTAAGGCTTACTACATGTGTTTTTAAAATGTATTTTTCCAGTGAAGCATGTAATTGGTCACAAATATTCCTCATCTTATCTCTGAAATCAGTTATTCAGTACAAAATTATTAAACTTTTCAAGACATGTTCTATCAAACAATCAGTTTAATTTTTTCTTTAGATTACATCCATTTACGATACGATATTCAGTATATTATCAACGACACTACCACATATCAGTGCCACTTATCAGTAATATTCTTTAATAATATTTCTTAGGAGAATATAAGCAACATTCTCTTTTAATGATTGATAGAAGAATATCAATAATATTCTCTTATGTAATACTGACAAGAGAGACGAAGCGACCAACCATGGAACCATGCAGCTAGGCAACCTTCAAACTTTGCAATATCGAATAACAGAATTAAAAACTTTAAAATCCGGGTAACAAAATTAAGCATTGCAAAATTCCAAACGATAAATTGAAAAAAATTGAAGCTTATGAATGATGATGACCGGGCTGGAAACAAGTCGCGGAAGACATCAGGAGCTCAGTTTAGAATAGTAACTCATTGTCTGCTGAAGAATCAAAAGTGACCTCAAAGTACGAGGTGGCTCACGAAGTAAGAACACTACATTTATCTATTGATTATTATTGTAAGCATATCATTGAGAATCTCATGACATTGCTTTGTTGCTCGCTTGCTGGCTCGTAACCGTGCTTACCAGCTCCCATGTAATTAAAAATAAAGACGTTAGAGGCCGGGATAAGCGTTCAGCAATACGGAGGAGGAAGTTGCCTTATAAACGTTAAATCGGATCCTGGATATTTTTCTTGATAAAAATAAACGGGTTAGGACCAACAGTATCGTAGATACGAGATGCTATATGAATAGAGCATCCACAGTGTGAGTCTTAAATATATAAATTAGTTCATAAAATTCGGATTTATAAGCTCGAAGAGCAACTCTTGAAGGAACATGAAAATATGAACAAACACCCAAGAACAATAACAAAAAAGTGATCGATAAAATTAACCCAATGAACCATGGGCAGTCAAGTAACTTGTATACCTTCCATAAACTCTGGCTTTACTTCCCTGTTTAAACTTAGTGCAGTTACGTGGTAGGCTCTAGGCAGTTCTTTGTAGCGATGGTAGTTTTCTTACGTGTTCTGGCAGTTCTGCACAGAGTATCTCTATGGGCGAGAAGTTGGCTGTCGGCCGCTTACAGATCTCGGCAGTAATGTTCGCAAGCGGACATAACGACCGCGCCACTGCGCTGCTGGCCAGTGAACTCTGAGAAATTAACTGCCCTGGTTTTTAATTCAGTTTTTTTGTGACCCACCTTTATTTTCTGGTGATTTTAATTTTTTCAGGCACAAATGGTAGGCTGTTCTGACGTTTAAGAGCGAACGAAAGCAATTTTATAGCTGTTGAAATTTCGTTTCCAATAAGTCGACTTGTAAACTTGTGTAAATATTCCGAAAGAGTGATGGTGGTCTACCTATGTAAAAAATAAGAAGCTCAACAGATTTCGCATTGATGCTGAAAAAATACAAAACTGCATGAAAGATTAGAGTAAGCAAGGTTGTATAATTAGCCAGCAAATTATTAGGATTATACCTTCCAAACAATATGCCTTGGGAGAAAATGAATTTGTTTCGGATATTTCTTTATGTCTTCAATCTATAGTCATCGTTTGTTCACACTGTATATGATGATAATCAACATCATCGTCAAACTTGTTTTGCGCACACCTCAAATCGTGTAGAAAATTATAATACACAAGTGTTATTAAAGACCAGGGGCAACTCTATGTAGAATAATCTTCTGTTTGGTTTCTCAACTTTTCCTATCGAGGCAGTCAAAGCAGGGTTGGGACGAAAAATAAGATTTCCCGAAGGTATGCTGCGGCTTTATTCGTTTAGACTTTAGAATCACCCATGCATTCATTATCAAGAGCAAAATTGTTCTAAAAAATGTTCGAAACTTTCTGACAGAAGTACATTACATGCGTTTCATATATACAAACAAATAATATCTCATAATGATCGTTCAAAAAAGGAAAAAAGTCGAAGCGTTCGGACAAAACCAGGACATTGGATGTTGATCTTGAGCTGCTCTTGCAGAATGTAGAGCGCTTCTGCGACGGAAAGTCTTGCTGGATCTCTGTGACGCTGGAGGAAACTACAACCACCCTCCAGCGAGACAACGATCCTGGTCTTCAATAACACTTGACTAAGAGAGAATTTGTTTGCTGTTTAACCAAAAAAAAAATCAAGTAATACACCAGAAAAAACGTTTTTTATGCGACTGTTCATTTAAGCACTAAAGAAATCAGATCAGAGGAAATTCACGAGCCCCAATTCTTGGGCGCGAATTCGTTATTACCAAGACTATGACAGAGAAACCAGTCCGTATCCCTGATACAGAAAATTACGTTATTTCACACTAGATTTACAGTCATTTTTGACGGCACGGGGGCGTTAGTATTCTTTTAATACGCTCGTTTCCTCCGAATCACATTCTTTTAACTATATTCGACGTCGCTTTTTGATTTGAGGCACCGTTGCCCAAGGCCCCGCAACATCGCCAGCAGCACCACGGTGTGCCGCTGCCGCAGCACCACTACCCTCACTCGCCCACTTATCACAGCAACTTCACACACACTACACCCGCTCAAGGAGCAAGAAATGAGTACAGTACAGAATCCCATGAAGGAACCTCTATTGTAAGCGACGGCAGCGAGCTCATGCCTACGTCTTGTTATAAAAGAAAAACATGAGCCGTACCTACATATACGTTCAGGACCAGTTGCTGTTAGATTTGCCTGAGTAAGCATGTATCCTGGCTACGGATTAAAGCAAGACTACTTGGGTAAAATTGTGAGTAGTGACTATTAGTACGGAGTGACCCAAAAAAAACTGGGCGAATGATAAAACAGCTGTAACTCGAAAATTATTGGATGTAATTATGTAAAGCAAAAACCGCGTGAATAGATGCGTAACCAATTTCTATTTCATAACATGCATAGCTACATACTTCAGATAATTAATAAACAACCGACCAATTAACATGGTCAATATCTACGTCGTATCACAGATACTTCATATAATTTACGTATACCTATTTAACCTATTTTGTACATGTTCCCCTACGTAAGTCTTCCAGGGCAGAACCCTGTACACAGTAAAATACGTGGCAAGCTCTAAAGCATGCTTGAGAATGTGTGCAATATTTTGTACGTCATCTATTTGGGCAAAAACCGTAATTTAGGGGACATTTATGTGGTATGCCTAGCAGCCCATTACTTTTTCGTCTACCGCTCTATAAGAAGTGATGTTTAGTGACCAAGAATATCGCCCGTAAGTTCGCTTCAATTTATCAATAACGATCCCTCTTACATGCCAATCCGTGGTGCCTCCTCATTTTGTTCCCTCGGTTCTTCTTCACTTTTTCTTCGACAATGCTTCCAAATTCCACGATATATTCAATGGAAGTTTCAATTGATGGAGCATTTTTTTCAAAATCGTTTGCAGCTCGTTTTCTAAGACTAACTAGCTGAGAAAATGTACAGAGTAGAGAATGTAGAATCGTAGCCAAGTTGAGGGTGATGTGAGGAAGGACAAGGGAAGCCTTGCCTTCAGTACCAGTCACTCTGATGAATTCGAATATTTTTTCCAGGACTCATCTGAACGCATGCCTCAACACAGTATGCTTTTTAAAATACGAGTACCTCGGGCAGTTCTACGAGATTATGTACGAGAAAGTAGAAAGTCCTGCGCCATGATTCCAGCTTACACTACGTGGCATAGTTTCACTTCTGTCTTGTTCCTGGGTTGGACACTCACATTTCCTTTTTTTTGCAACCAAAGACAATGAAAAGAACAATTGTAATGCTAGAACGTTGCTTTTTGAGTCAGCTCAATGAATTTTTAAATTTGGCGTCCTTCAATATATTACGAGCAATAAATATGATACAAGTAAAATACGAAAGAAAAGTTCCTTAAGAATAATGGTTTTTGGGGTTTTTGCCAAGGTTGAATTGTTAAGTCGTAACTCCGCTCGCCTTGTACGGGTGGAGCACAGCAGCCTATGAGAACCATAATTCCATCCTAACCGGGAGGCACGGAGGTAGCAGTTTAATACCAGTTTAATACCAATTTATTACAAGTTTAATACCAGTTTAATCCCAGTTTAATACCAGTTTAATACCAGTTTAATACAAGTTTAAAACCAGTTTAATACCAGTTTAATAGCAGTATAGTTGATAGCAGTTTATTAGCAGTTTAGTTAATGGCAGTTTAATGCCAGTGTCAGCGCATGGTTTAATGCCAGTGCCAGCAGTTTTCACAGCACATGGCACTGGTACGCCTCATATTATAGATGAGAAGGTGGATGGAGTCATGTACCGTCAAATATTGAAGACGGATCACATTCCGAATGCTATGCGTTTATTCCATGACCTAAAATGGACGTTCAAACAAGATAATGAACCTAATGACAGGGCAACTTAAATATCCGAGTGGTTTATGTCGAGCAAACTCACTGTTCTCCCTCGACTAAGCCAACCCCAGTACATCAATCTTATTGAACATCTTCAGGGAACACTGGAGAAGAATTTCATCAAAGAAGTTCGAGGAATTTTGATTAAATAAGAAAATATGCTTCGAAGAATACGCTCAAGTACCACCGCAAGCTTGCGAACGTTTGATTGCATCACATGAACATAGGAAATCAAACATTAAACATAGGAAACTGTTTTGGTTGAACACTCTTGTCCAGCGCCATTTATGTTTTCCGTGCATATGACATACTTTTGTGCGTATGTGAAGAAGGAGATATTTTGAGTGATATTTTCACTCTGTGTATGTATATCATAAAATGTACAACCTCTGAGAGATCTATGGATGTTAGCTAGCTAGATGTTTGAAACAAATTTAAATCTCAGGTGTGCGATCACTTGTGATCGTCACCCTGCAGCTGCCATCAAAACAACACCTGCGTCTCTTCCTCTGCCATCAATGTTTTCAATCGCAGTGACATACTCGTGTAACTGTTGCTGAGGTTGATGATGAGTCATGCTCGTACCATGCTCATACCATGCTCGTACCACGCTCGTACCATGCTCGTATCATGCTTGTACCATGCTCGTACCATGCTCATACCATGCTCGTACCACGCTCGTACCATGCTCGTACCATGCTCGTACCATGCTCGTACCATGCTCGTACCATGCTCGTACTATGCGAGTGCCTCAATCACACAGCGGTGTCATCACAATAACACTTCATCTCAGGGTGTCGGTTTCTTTCTTTTGATGTTTGCTGCAATTAACGCTGACACGCTGAGGATGAGATTACTGGTACACTGCAATGGGACAGTGCACAGAACATTACTGTACACTGAGCAGTACACACGCGGTGCACTGGACACAGCGCCGTGCAATGCACATTGTACAGCAGAGTAGGCTGTACACAGCACACCACAGTGCTTCACACAGCACAACACAGTGCTGCACACAGCTCAACACAGTGCTGCACACAGCACAACACAGTGCTGCACACAGCCCAACACAGTGCTGCACACAGCATAACACAATGCTGTATACAGCACAACACAGTGCTGCACACAGCACAACACAGTGCTGTACACAGCACAACACAGTGCTATACACAGAACAACACAGTGCTGCACACAGCTCAATACCGTTCGCTCCTTAATGACGTACGTCGCAAAAAAAGGCCTGTAATGGAGACACCCAGCCGACAGAAGCAACGTGGGAACCATGGACTGTTGTTTCAAGTCCGCGCCACAAAAATACGGGCAAAAAACCTGCAAAGACTCACTAGTCTCTAACCTCGCTACTGTAGTCGAACACGATATGCAGGTGTCCCTTACTCTGAACTTTCGCTAGCGAAATGAATTTAATCCAAGACTTTTCAATTCAAGGTGAAAGCGTATTTCTTAATTATGCCGCAAGAATCGGCACAGTTTTGATGATTATTCGATTTATTACTTTCAACCGATGGAGTTCTCTCTACGAAACTGGGCTTTAAATTAGCGCTTCTGTTTTAGGGCGTAGCTTTCTACGATAAGCGATCAAGGGCTCCTTCGAGCAGCGTACTCGATACATCAGCGCTCACTCGAGATTAGTAATGTTATCTCAAGTAGGATTGAGAATGATTCCCTGAAATTTTTCTTGTTTTTGTAATTTCACTTTGTCGTTGACACAACGAAAAAGTTAAAACTTCGTGGAATCACAAATTGAAGAAAATTGAATGATTTGCAAAAAAATTAGTCCTTTTTGTATATGAGGCAAGTTTTGAGGGAATGTGTTTTTAACATGCATCATTGTATCAACATTTTTTTCCATCAATGTGTTTAAATAGTAATGAAATCTTTCTGCTCATTTCTGTGAAGAAAAGTCTAATGGCTAAGTTGTGATTTAATCAAGACATAATCCAATGAAATATGGGCAACTCCGCCGACATTCAATTCGTTCTAAAGATCATTTAAATTCAAATAAAACTGCCTAAAGGAAGAGTTAAAATAAATTGATTGACCCAATGCTGAGCAGAATTGCCGCCATTATCCTTACACGTAGAGATCCTACACCATATTAGCAGCAGGTGACTAATTTTTTGTTCGGGGAGCATAGCGCCGACTACTTCAATACGCAGCTTACAATAAATGCAATGGCCTTTTCATTTTAAATTGAATTTATTTTGTTCTCAAGATGGAAATGCGAGGTCAGAAGGCCCGGAGAAACAGCGATCCAATATGGTTTTGGGGAGGGTAAAAACCCTGTTTTGTAAGTTTTGATTCGTAGTTCATATGATTTCAAATGACGGTGAGACAAGCTCTATCGTTGTAACAACTGTACGAAAAACTAAAACAAACGTGTTATGAAGTAGGTTGTCGAAAACACATGTAAGCAATGTTAGTCATACGTTCATTCGACTTTTTAAGGAAATTTTAAGCTTTCACAGTGCATCCCGTTATTCAAAAGTGATATCATGATTTTTATTTCCTTGAGAGATAGCTTCTCAAAAATGAAATATCGTATAACAACTGAAAACTTGTATTTACTTCAAATATGCCTACATAACGTGCTACATTACGGGCTGTATGCTCTTTATTTAGAGGCATCCAATGAACGAAAGGCAATCTTGCTCACTCGATTTGTTTGATAAGCATTTAATACCTGGGTGTTCTACTATTAGTGAACCTTCCTGGACGTCTTTTCATAAGCATGTCTTTGACATACTTAATTTGTTTTAACGACGTCTATGTCATCATCGATAAAAAATTCCTCCTGAATTTGAACGAAACTCCATCATTTAATGATCAATTTATTTTGAAAGATAGGCCTTGAAGCGTGTCATCAAAATTCAAAGGCCCTCAGGTTACTCGAGAGCTAAAATTTAGAAGACTAAAAGATTCGCGAAGGAAGATTAGACCGGCTTGCCTCGACCGCTTCTTCGGACATCGCTCTGAAAAGCGACGCTTGCTCTCCCCTCAGAGATGGATTTCCTTTAGCCAATTGGTTTCCAATACCGAGGTGCAAATTTGCTAGGCACACAAATCAGTTGCATACATTTAACACCAATGCCAGACTCCAAAGAGCAGCCAAGACTTGGCGATAAATATTCAAATTGTTAAATTCGAATTGGTTACGTTATAGTTGATTTCTGAACGGCTATGGAAATATTTCCTATCGGCGTTCAACTTTTCTTGCGTTCTTCTACTAAAGCAATGGTAAGATGTACGTAGTAATTCAGAATTAACCATTACGCATTTAATGAAAAAATGACTCCATCACTCGAGTTAGCTATGCGAACATGACTGAGAAGTGCACATAATTTTTTGGCACACACGTTAGGACGTTCTTAAGAATTTTTTCAGAGAAACGTATTTTTTTTATCTGGTAATTGGAAGTTAATTCTTTCACATATTTTCTTTCAGATTTTCTTTCCGAAGTAAAGAGGTAAACGACGATACAAAAAATTTCGGGTTTGAAATGTCAATTTACAAGTTTTTTAGGCTAGAGTTTCCAGCTGCAGTACATACATTTCATTTCGGACGAGGACAACAAATTTGATTAGCACCATCACCCCGAAGTTTGAAAGTCGATACTATTTTTCGCACACATTAAATCAGCTCCGTAGACCATCTACAGTAAAACAACTGGGAGTTTCTTACTTTTCCTGTAGCACAAACCTGTGGCGATATATGTCTGCCTCATAACATTTAGACACAATTTTGAAATAAGAAAAACTCAAAATATCTGAGCGGGTAGCGCGTTCCTAATTGAGTCCAATCAATCAGCATGTTACAATAAAAAACAAACTATGAATGTACTTCACCATTCGATATGACGATTTTTTATCAGAATTTTTTCCACAGTAGTTGTAATTAGAATTTATAGTATCTAAATTTAAGTTCCAAGATATCATTCCAATTCAAATAGTTCCAACAAGAAGCTTCGCCTGCCTATTCAGGGATCGAACCTCTCTATCAAGCACCCAACTCTGCATGATTTCACTTCGCGTGAGGGAGCACATCGTTTCAAGTAGAACACTTTGGAGCACCGTAACTCAATAGCTGTCTGCGTGGCTTCAGACTTCGTCAGAGACGACTCAATCGATCAGCCGTTCATCAAAGATCTTCCCTGAGCTCAGTCGTGTGCGAAAAAAATCTCTTGACACTCAAGTGCGCTCTCATCCGGGCTTCTTCTAACCTTGCCTGAGTTATGGCAGCATTCATCATATCCAGTCAACTCGTCGAGACTCTGGCCGGTCAATCTGAATACTGTAAATACTGTACGGCTCCTTAAATACGGAAGATAAAATTTATGGAATACGTTATAAATGAAACAGAATAAATAGAAAGCAAAATTCTTGGAATTTCTCACATTGTTTCTTAGGGTTTCTTGGTTATAATTCTGTGACAGCTAATATATAAACTGCCTTAATCCTAATTTTCTTTTTCTCTCAACCAGGTAAATAGTATTTCATTTCATCTAGGATGATAAAATAGTAGTCATATTTTGAAAGTATGGGTATTCTTCATTTTTACCTTTTTCAAATTTCAAAAACAAATTTTGTCGTTTTCGTGTAACAAAAATATTTTCATACCTTATGTAATGTAAATATAATGCTGATTTTTAATTTCTTTGAACAAACTTACTTCCTTGTCGTGTCAGAAGGACCCATTATCCGGAATAGGTACATCATTACCGGACACTTTAAATAGTCCGTGTTTGAGACCTCAACGGTGCACATACTTCCGTATTAGCATGCTCCTTTGAGGTAACGTATTCCAGTTGCTTTGGAGAACTTTGTAATATACAATGTGTGGCCCTAAAGTATTGCCCTGACTTTAATAACAGCATGTGTGAGTCCCAGGGATTCGCTGTTGCGTGCTCTATACAGGTATGAACTTTCTAGGCTTCGATGCTCGGGTTTGTATATTGAAGTGTCAAATTTTTCTCGGAGATTTTAAAATTACCAACGTTTCTACAGAGAAAGTTCGTGAAATTAACGCTTATGAAAATCAAATTACGTGCTCATTCTTTATCGCCACTTACGAGGTCATTCTTTATAATTTGTAAGAGAAGTGATGATGGCGTGGCACGGCACACCTAACTTAATAAGGGGAATCTAGGTTCTCCCTCTTGCTGGCTTATAAAATGAATTACAAGTAATTAAATTCTCTGTCGTGAGAAGTACTATAGAGCGGTGATATGAGCCAGCATTTTTGAAATGATAACTGTACAATTCTGCGATAGCTGCTTTGGTGTGAATGCGTACATTCTCCAATCCTGGCTCTGTTCCTAGTCCGCTCTTCCCTTCCGTGGAATGTTTCTCTACGTTTTTCTAGGCATTTAGAGCTATCTTTACTTCGTACAGAGATGTGTTAGCGTGGTTAGTTTGCTCTTGCATGGAAGACAAGTTAAGGCGGATGATTTATTGATGCAGTGGAAGAAATGGGACAGTTTTTTGTCTCCGTATTAAAGTTGGACTCGTGTTAACAATCGCAATTGAGAAGCAGCGGACTTGAGCATTCGCGAGTGAGGAATGAGAGTTATCACTCGAAAAGACCGGGATGTTGGAAATGGAATGAATAAATGAGTAACTGTAATAGAGAAGTTATCTTTTTGATATGAAAAATGGACATTGTGGTCATAATACGATTAGTTCAGAGATTGATTTCGCAATTGGCAAGCAAAGTTTTATTAATAAAATAAGACCAGGAACAGATGAAAATATTGTCTTTCCTGGACTATCTTTCGATTTACATCAATCATCGTCAGGTACAATACATCAGAAATACATACTTCAAATTTCAAAATTTTAAACTTTACTATTTATCGCCATTTTTAAACTTGAATTGCCCATTTGATGCACGTTAAATATGAAGCAATCCATTCCGCTGTTGTGTAATGGTTTGCTTTTGAACCGACATTGGATATTTTTATTGTGTTTGAATAAAACTCATAAGTGATTTATTAAATCACTGAAACTGTTAAATCCGAATAAAGAGAAAAAGAGAACAAGAAAGAAGCTTGTCTAACTTCAAAATATGAACGTCACCAAATGAAACTTTCTCCAACTTTGGAATATCACATAGCTATGGAGCAGCTATAAGCAGGAAACGAGTTGAAAAAAATATTATTTCAGCCTTTTTTACTTAACTACTTGTGCCTCAGATGTATATTTACGCTACAATTTAAAAATGAATAATTTGCACGCCACTGAATATCATGGCGTTTGATAGGCTTAACTTGTGGGTAACTATTTGTGATCAAACTTACTCTACTTAAATTCTCTATCATCAACTTGATCTCACTTGTATTAAGATAAATAATTGTATAAATTTTACTAACAGGCTGTATAGAGTGTGAGAGTGCTTCAAAAAACTGTCCCAAATGGGGGAAAATGCCCGACAAAAGTGGTGAAGGGTTCAGTGAGAGAAATTATGATTTATTATCTAGAGCATTTCTGCACTCTAGATGCATATGTACTTTCCTTTTCAATAATGACGCAGTATACCTCAAAAAATGCGTTTTTTTGCGTTAAAATGTAATTTAGCATCAAAAACTTTGAAACACATAAAAACACAGCCAATAAATCTGTTATTTAAAAATTAAAATATTCAACATCTCGTGGCAGGACAAGCCACTACTCGTGTGGGCTTGAAGGTAGATAATTTTGTGCAGCCAATGCGATGGAATCATGTATTCGCGTCTATATGTTCTTCAACATTGAATGTTCAGAATTTCATTTCATTCATATCCAGTGTAAGTTTTTCTCGGGGCGTCTATAATTTTGGTCACCTTAGCTCAGATATCACCGCCGAGCCGGCCATTTAAGCAGCCTTACCGCAGTAATTGCCACGTGATTCGGAAAGTAATAATTTCATGTAAAACGTTCTCTCAGTTCTCAATTAATTTGAACATTTATTTTGCATTCCAAATTGAATTCGAATGAATGAACAAGATTGACATTAAATTTAGAAAATTTTGATTATAAATGTACCAAAAATGACTTGTTTTGAAGGGCATGTCCCTTTATACTGCTTGAGTTACCCATAAAAAATTAAACATATCTTATGCTCAGTTCATTTCAAATGGTCTGAACACTGATAAACTTCACGAAAATTAAAATGTATAAAGTTTAAGTAATATTTATTAGTAATAATTATATGATTTGAATAAGGTTACAATTATTTCTTTTAATAGAGTTACTCTATTAAGAATGAAAAAAAGATTCGTGTGAGCTGTCCACTGTAAACGGTAATTGTAAGTTCGTGATCGCTTCGCAATTGAGTAGGAATTATCGACATTGACAGTACCCACGGAGCGACAACGTGTAATATATTTACGGTGCGTAATGTTACTCGTGTATCTCAGTATTGACCTGAGAGGGAATCAGGTGGAAGACTGATATAATAAAGAAAATTCACGAGATAGAATTGACGAAGTGGAGTATGGGGATGGAAACAAGAACAACACTTGAGAGGTATGTTAGCAAAAAATGTGCTATAGCTGATATTTTCTATGACGGATGCTATGCAAGTAAACTGTTCTTCAAAACTGGAATAAAGAGTTCGAAAGTGTAAGGCAGAACCCCTAGGGGCCATGAAACTGGAGCAAGACATCCCAGGTTTGTGACTCAAATGAAGATGAGAATGTTGACCATGTAGTGATGGAGTGTAATGGATTTTAAAATGAAAGGATGAAACTATTTGGATTGCCAAAGAAAGAATGTGAAATAACAGTTGTTAATAAGTGGGTCAGAAGAGAAGATGAAGGAATAAAAGTGATTATAAGCCTGGAAAAAGGAATGCCATCCGTTGCTAAGTGTGGTCTCAAGACCTTCTTAATAAATGCGTGGAAAAAGAGAAAAAAGATAGTAGACGAATTACGTAAAAGGACATGTGACGTTTGAAACGGATGAAGAAACGGAGACAATGAGTGCCTAGGGAGTATTCGGCAGTTGCAAAAGCCTCAATTTAAATTATATCTAATCTAAATTGAACCCTCTTAATACGTTGATTCCGAAGTGGGTCATATATGGTACACGCGATCATCTAACCTAACCTAATCTAACCAAAGCACTATCATGTATAAATACAAATTTTTAAGTTTTCTTCAAATTTGTGGTCATCAATCGAATAAGCTAGTTCTGATTAGAAAGAAAATTGATAGCGTAACCAAATTTGTGAAACCGAAATCCTTCATTTTTAAATTCACAGTAGAGATATCGGTCGGCATGTAATTTTACCTGTGTGGTAAATCGGAGTCAACGTGTTAAAGTAAGGGTCCAAGAGAGAGGTGCTAGTAGCCGTATTACACGGAAGAACGTTGAACACAACTTCAACAACAATCTTCTTTGTAGATAAAGCCGTGTGAATTGTTACTAAGATTTAATGTTTACTTATGCATAATAGTTTACTGTCGTTGATATTGAGTGTATTTA
>VOMN01037968.1:0-13937 GCA_014899125.1 Orchestia grillus
TGTGGTGGGTAGAAGGGCTGAGTGGTGGGATGGTATGGTGTAGGGCTGTGTGGTGCTATATGGTGTGTAGTGTGTTGAGTGGGATTGTACAGCGTGTAGTGGTGCTATGTGGAGTGTGGTAGAGTCGTGTAGTGCTCTGTGTTGCGTACAAGTTATGTGTGGTGTGTAGTGGTGCTGTGTTATGCTTTGTGGTGCTGTTTGTATGTATGTTGTATAGTGGTGCTATTTGATGAGTAGAGGTGAGTAGTGGTACTGTGTGGTGAGTAGCTTTGCAGAGTGGCACAGTGATGTGTGAGTTGCTATCTGGCGTTGTGTGGTGATATGTTGTGTGTAGTGTGGTGGTGCTGTGTGGTGTTATAGTGAGGCATTGTGAGGTGTTGTCGTACAGTGTTATTGTGCAGTGTTGTATTACAGTGTTGTAGTGTGGTGCTGTAGTATAGTGGTGTAGTGTGGTGATGTGGTGTTGCATTGCGTGATGGAGCGATGCGTAGCGACAGTGTGATGACGTGGTGAGGTACGGACACAATATTATAATATGGTGAAGGGTGTACGTAATGATATAGTGATGACATGGTGGAGTGAGTACGTAATAATATGTTGATAATGTGGTGTGGTGCGTACGTGATGATACGGTGACGTCTGGACGTTACGATATGGTGATGTCTGGACGTTACGATATGGTGAGGTCTGGACGTTACGATATGGTGAGGTCTGGATGTAGTATTTGTGTTGCTGGCAATAATGCTGCCCCAATCTTGTAGTTATATCTAAAGACCAGCACCACGCAGGAAATAACTTTGATTCTATGTTTGTTTCTACCATGTGGATTACCAAATGGTGCTCATTTCATTACGCCCTGTGCAGAGATTGAGGTTAGTCTTTAATGCGATGAAAATTCCATTTGACGAGTCGAGGAGTTGTGGATGGGCTGCGAGTAAGCATGATTAGAAAAAAATGA
This sequence comes from Orchestia grillus, assembly GCA_014899125.1. Classification (NCBI taxonomy): domain Eukaryota; kingdom Metazoa; phylum Arthropoda; class Malacostraca; order Amphipoda; family Talitridae; genus Orchestia; species Orchestia grillus. Next base: position 959 of record VOMN01037968.1, read on the forward strand.
TGGTTCCTTGTTTTCGGTGAAATTGGTTTCCATGAATTTTGAGGTCTTACCGCATGCTTTCTGTTACGGGGTCCAAGGAGTCTTGTTCTTACATAATACGTGTAAATAAGCGAAGAGTGCGTTCGTATTATCATCGAAATAACACGATAATCTATTTTGGAAAATTGAGTGTTTTTTTTATTTTTTTCCCCACTGATTTAACGATAACTTCAATTGTTTTAGACTCTTTTAGCACAGAAATCCAACTACTTCAATTATTTATATGGAATACGTGCGTGACTCTAAATAAGAATGTCAGCTAGACACTCTGCCGGCAAAGAAATATTTCTTGAATCTTTTAAAGGTTTACGTTACCGAAGTTTAGTGTTGAGTTTTCGTTTAATTTTTTATCTTCAGTGGCGCACATTTTTTTCAACTTCTAAGCTCTGCTGAATGGGTATCAAATCAACTTAAGTATTCAGTTCTTTAATAGAAGCCACGCTTGTTAGGAAGAGCAAAATTAAGTATAATTCTGAAGCTCGCATATTGGCCGAATATCGATAACTGTTTCACCCGCATCAGAATAGCAGCAGCATAGTCAGTGGAAATCGAAAAGGGTCTTCAGCTTTTCATCTGTTCGCATAAAATAGTTTATGAATTTTTAATGAACAAACTCGCTGTTCTCGCAGTTCTCTATTGGAGATGTTAATGAATCGGGACGTGCAGAGACTATAAATACAATTATTTGCTCGTCAATGACAGCATCATTAAGCATAATTCAGTCTCCCAGTAGTCACGTGGGCTTGCGCTATGTACTGTCCTGCTCCCCGTGCAGTGGACATGTACTGTGCTGCTCCCCGTGCAGTGGACATGTACTGTCCTGCTCCCCGTGCAGTGGACATGTACTGTCCTGCTCCCCGTGCAATGGACATGTACTGTCCTGCTCCCCGTGCAGTGGACATGCAAATCTCTCGTCAGTGTTTGGCGGACATGGTGCGTCCTAGGCCACACAAACAGCTGTTTTTTAAAGCCGTTAATAGAGTTCTGTGCCCGAAATGAATTTCGTCACTGAATGTAACCCACGAATGTGACATACTTCTTCAAAATTAGGTAAAAATTTCTTCGTGGAGAAATTATACAGAAAAATACACAATTACCTCAGAGTACTCGAATATTTATTTACAAATGAAGAGAATATATTGCTCTTGTGTTATTTTTCTAGCCTTTGATGTAAAATAAAAAGACAGTTATTCAATGAAGTAATCTTTTATTTTATTTTCGACCATATTTCTGTCACTATTATGATTGTTTAATTTAAATCAAGGTCATATCATTGCCGTCACCTGCACCAAGTTTTGGTAATTTTTTACAAAACTTTTCACCAGGTCTGTCTCCTCTGTTGACGTAATTCACTTAGAATAATACAAGGTACGTATATGACACAAAATCAAGACATATTCATAACCCGAACAGAGCACTCAATGAGGTGCGCATCTGCCCCGACAGAGCGCCGCTGCGGTGGTGGGGCTAGTGCCCTAGGTGGACGGTTTATTTCAGGTGACGGGGCGTCTCAAATGAACGACTGCCGCACTTTGATATCGTGACGTCATCGGGTGTCAGTATTTTACTGCGTCGTGTGAGGGGCTCCACCGCGGTTAGCTGTCGAATTTCACCTCTACGCGCAAATCAGTTCTAGATAAATGTCTTCCAAATCTGCGTTCTACAGTTTTGAACGTGAATTTTTTTCAATATGTTTGTAGTATTGATCCTGAGAACTGATGGAATAGTTCTTTTATTCATAAAAATCTTACAAGTAACGTTATCCTAAATACACTAATGTGGTCACGTAAAAGTCTATATTTAATATTTAATTCATGGGCGCAAACAAGTCGCGTTTTTTGTGACAACGTAAACACGTCAGCGGAGGTCTTGTGACTGGCTGGGGCCTGTAGGACGTACTGGGCCCGCGTTGTCTGAGGCTGCGGCCCCTTCTCACTAATGAGCTCAACTACGCAAAGTAAAGGAGTACAAACAAACGATCAATAAATATTCGAGGCGTCCAGCAAACATAAAAGTAGTGAGAGTTAATGTACAAGTGTCAGTGCAAATTCAGCTAAAAATTTCAAATGAATGGGGGAAATGAAATGAGCTGTCATTTTCCAATTTAGGAATCTTTATCCCTTCATAGAAAAATTTATTAACGTCCACGCGTAAAGATGAACTCCATGAAATATGTTTCACTACTGCCGACTTGAAATGCTAGAGCAGGTAAAGCACAATAATGATTAAATTATCTAAAGGCTTCAAAATTCAAAACAGAGTTAGCATAGTTCTGAAATAGTTAAGCTTGTCGCATACGCCATACATTTTGCTCGAGGAGAAGCTGAATAATGTGAACAATTAGTTATCGGAACATTGCTCTCTTTAGATAGCTCTCAGCGCCCGGCCATCAATGTCCCTTAGCACGTCCGCTGCCATTGGAGGCGCATGTGCACCAGCTCTCATGTCGCTACTTTCATCTCGATTGCTATGAAGCCATGTTCAATTGCTATCATTAACTCTTGCTTCTGACAAACATGCGAGTCTTGTTTTGATTACGTATAGACTGCAAGCGCTGACGCTTTGGAAAAGCATTACGATAAAAAAAATTGTAATTGAAATACTCATAAATAAAAACAATTGTGATAGCAAGGAACAACGAAAATAACTTTCATGGTAGCAGCGAATGTGGTAAGCTCACGCCATGTTCAAACCTAAACTGCAAGGTGCGCCAGACTGGCATGGGCTGAATTATCTTTTTTACATGTAACACTGAAAATAATTATTTTAAGGCAGCTATTTATTGCAGGTCTACCCCTCCCCCGTCTTGCAACAACGTTTTGAAAGCAGTAACCGATATATTTTCAACAGCCACAACAGTTATTTCTTCGTTTCAAACTGTAATGGACTAAATTCAGTTTACAATGAAGCTCCATTTGACTCCAATCTTCAAAAAATGTTCCTGTAACTCCAGAGACCGTACACACTCGGCGAGCAGCGCGGGAGACCAGTTAGTAAGGTCACAAGGTGGGGTTTGAAGCCTAGTTCGCCAAAATTCTCAATCAGAAAAGGTACGGTAGGGATGAAGATTTTCCTTGGGTTTTCCCGTTCTGAATCTTCCAATTCAGTCAATTACTGAAGCGATTAAAGAGATGCATGAAATAAATAGTACCAGCTCTGAAGGCGCTTGAACTTCAGTGATACCAGTGAAATGCTGAGTGCATTGCCCCAAATTCCTGGAAAAAGATCTCGTAGACCAGCCGTACGGGTCTTTGGCAAGCTCAGCAAGGAGGTCTTTCTAGAGGGTACGCATGCCCAACTTCAGTGGGCTGGGGTCTGTGTCGTGTCCAGCGAGGTCTCCATGGAGGCTGTAAACATGGCTACCTTTAGAGAGGTAGAGTATCTGTTGTGCCCAGCGAAGACGTCTCAAACGAGAGCATTTATCAGAATGGAGCAGCGTGCTGAGGTCTCGGAAGTTACAGCTCTCCACCACTGAGTCTCAGCTCTGCGGTTAGAGTGGTGATTACGCATCGCTCACGTAGCTCAGTCAGACCCTTTCGTTAGAAAGATAAGAAAAAACTGATAAGTTGGTTAGACATTCATCGATACTTGAAAAAAACTCCGCCAGAATATCATGTAGATTACTCGACAGCAGTCACTGTTTAATTAATTAATTAAGGTATCATTTCATGGGTTTTACCAAACCTTTGCGGCAATTTTGTAAGTTTCATTTTTGATGGATGTACCATTGTAAGTTTTGCTCCTGCACCAGTTTTAGAACTAATGACGAAAACCGCTGTGCACACTGTTCACCCCTGCAAATTCTACAGCACCCCAGGTCGTCTTCACTCATTCGGGAGTCTCTCGCGGGCTTGCCCAGCTACCAGCTCGGCAGTCAAGAGCAGGGTGTGGTGGAGGTTGGTTGGTCTTTGTGAGCTCGTGCCTACCTGACTTTGGGCCTTATCTTCTCTAATTGGTTTGGTCAAGCAAAACACCTAGTGGAGCAGCCGCGTACCACCAGCTAGTTTAATCATCTATTTCGGATTGAAAAGTAAATCTTGAAATTTATCTGTCTTTTCTAAATTCCAGATATTGATACTATATTGTTCGTATGTAACAGTGTGACTACCTAACTACGACATTGTTCACCTTAGTAAAAAGCCGGTGAGTATTGTGTTTTGTCTTGTATAAGGCTTTGGAGAATGAATAGTTTCGTTTACTTCAGACCTGCTTCAAGGGGCTGCATGCATTATGTTGAAATCACTTACATCGAGACTTTCATGTTTTAATTATACGGCTGTAATTTTAACTGAAAAACCAAAGGTATATACTTTGTAAGTGACCAACTTTGGAATACGCTATTTTTCTTTTTTTTCCTTCTTTTTACTTGAATGTTTGAGCCCTCTTTGAGCCGAACGAGTTCGCTTTCCGATGATTATACCATTGTAAAATATCCTCAATGAAAAATCTGTCGTATTTGACCTGTGTACACCTTTATGTATGACGTGTCTATTAACATTATATTAGGCATTTTTATGTTTGTTTTGAAATTATTTCTCGTTTTCGATGGAACCTTTATAAATTTTGTTCATAGGTTGTGAGCTATTCTATATTTTTTAATGTTCAATTATACCTTAGATTCTCTAGATTAAATATTTGATCGGTTACTGTATATCCGTGCAGAAGTTTTTAAGCCCTTGTGAAATTGATGCATTGCAAACTTCTGGGCATACACACATAGCTCGTCTACGATTTCATGTGCTTTTAGTGAAAAATAGGGTACAAGGGTCGACATACTTTAGTTTTTGATCTAGAGTTACTGCAGAGGAAACTACTCAACATTAGGTTGCGTCTAAGCTAGATAGTCGAGACCCGCACAGCCACGTGAGTAGAAACTGAGGCACGAGTACGTGGCTGTTACTGATAGTACAATAGTCCGACCCTGGGGTCTGTTCGCTGACGGTACAATAGTTCGACCCTGGGGTACTGATGGTACAATTGTCCGACCCTGGGGTCTGTTCGCTAACGGTACAATTGTCCGACCCTGGGGTACTGATGGTACAATTGTCCGACCCTGGGGTCTGTTCGCTTCTGATCAGCTTTTGATTCGCTGCGGTAGCATAGGGAATTATGCCAAGGTAGATGGTCTATTTATTACTCACGATTTTCGAGGGGGTGTCTCTTTATGGGCCCACTGCCCATATGGGAAACTGGGAGAGTTCAGTTTTTCGATCCCTCGATGTGCTGGTCGTTATCCGGAAAAGATATTCGTAAGATAGAGGTAACACAAATCTTAAAAATCATTTGGTGAAAGTAGATTTTGATGTACTGTGTACGAACGCGGTATGGGATTTTCTTCTACATGTTTTAGAATATACAACAGAAACATGGCTTCAATAATACGAGTAATGGTAATTATAAGATTACATTGTTCTGAAATGGTCGAATTCAACGATTCTGATGAATCGGAAAACTTCGATGGGGAAAATATTAACTGCGGCACTAGGCGCTCGTCGTCCCCAAGCGCCGCCAGCTCGAGATGTCAAGTCTCATTCACAGCCTTCGCATGACGTCATCACGGGCGTTCAGGACCATCTGATAAACTTAAAACTCTAATTGTGCACCCACGAGTCAGTTGGATAGACTTGATCGAATCACGGTTCTATCGGATAGATTAAATTGAGATATGACTTTACCTTGGGGCTAATTGATCACTATTGAAAAATAACTTTCTGAAAACAGGATACGTTGGTGATAAATTTACGCTAGCGTCCTAGAAGGGGCGATTTAAACGCGCTCGTTACGGGTTAATACAGAAATTTTCGAGTGATGAATCAGAAATGAGTCCAGAGTTGCTCAAAATTATTCTATTATATACTATGCTGCATGTGTGTGTATAGTTGTCTGCACGTCGTACGTTAGTGAATGTGAACGGGTTGTTGTCATCTTTTAACAATTAGTATTAATATTTATACGTTGAATTGCGTTTATAATTTGTGTTTTAAGTCTTAGCTTAGTAAATTCTACTACTAATTTCATCCAATTCTTTCTGAGCTGATTCGAGTTTCGAGCGTTCCGAAAACTTCGTTAGTAAATATTTACCTTTGTACATTAGTTTTCCCTTTCTTTTTGCATCAATTCCATGTGTCTTATTTGTGTACTTCGAAAATGTTATGAAGACGTTGAGAATGAATTTTGGCTGAAAATTCGTTAACATTTTTTACTTTAATTTCTAAATGCATTTTACTCGTTGGAACACAAATTATGTGCACAGTCGGTAAATGCTTAACATACTTGAACCTGGAATTGATTAATTAATTTGTACGCACGTGTAGAAGAACACATTTTCCTCGGTCGAATCCCAGCGCGCTGCTGCGAGAGCACAATTGATCAGCCGGCGAGGCTGAAGCGATCAAAATAATTCGTGAATCAGTAACAAAACTCGGATCTATATACATCTAATGAACGAAAATATACTTGACACAGTATACATTCTGGTAACATCCCAAGACGTTGTAATAAGTTTCGAAATAGGACGAAAGAAATTCATTTGGTATCAAGTAAATACCAAGTATCGAAGAAGTATCATATTATTTACGCCTTGTAACACTTCAGCTGTATTGGGGATATTGGCGCTACTTGAATCTCCTCGAATTTCTTCGAATTCTCCGAGGGAAGTTTAAAAACGCTAAGAGAAGCGGCAGAATAATATCTGAGTTGGTTGCATGCTGGTACTCCTGACTCTCCTCGTGTTAATGTACTTTTGCAACTCCAACATCCGTGTTTTACAGTCTAGCACTGCTTACACTCCAGAGAAAACTCATGGTCTCTGCTCTGGTTTTCCTCGGAAGCACAACCCTGGGCTCTACACCTGGGCCAAGCACGCCTAAGCACGCGTACAACTCTCCCGATATCTGCTTCATGCATTTTACGCGAAAACTTCTGTACAGTGACCTCGTGCGAGAACTGCTCCGATTTCAGCTTTCGAATCATGGTTAAGAATGCGGAGTGTTTTTCATTGAATTGCGCTAAAACTGATCGTTTTTAAAGTAAATTTTATGGTTCCTGTAGAAATTGCATTTCCTGTAGAGCTATTTTGTCTACCATCTCATAGTGTGTGCACTATGTTGTCAATGTTTTCAGTAATAACAGAACTTATCCTTATAAATTCAACCCCAATTAGCTGGAATTTAGATTCAGTGCTCCACCCTGCCCGACAGGTCTGGAGGGAAGTCAGTCTCTAGAGAACCGCCGAGAATTCGCTTTACTGTACATGGAAATTCTCCAGGTTCACAGGGGAGTCTGCTCCCTGCAAGTCTCCCCTAAATTTTAAAGCGTTTAGACCTTTTCTACTAATGCGTTCAAGATTGGCAGGACTTTCATTTGCTTCATATAACTTACGGTCGCAATGTCAACAAGCTATTTTTATGCTTCCATCTGTTCACATGTTATGGTCATTTAGCTTCTAGAAAAAAATTTACGAAACGCATTGTAGAATTTTTTTGCTTCTATGAAGCTTGGACGCAGAGCTCCTTATAATCCTACTGAGATCATTGATAACAGTAAGGAATAAACACTATGAAGTACATTCATTTATTTGTTCGTAGAATGACAGTCATAATCGTAGGACAGAGACTCCCAAGTGAAAAGGTTTTACAACACCAGGTTTACGGCAACGCTGCATTCGATCAGACCCATAGAGAATAGCAACTCCCTAATAATTAAATTCACAGGTGCAAACTCGAACGCGATGCACAAGTTAAGTTCTACTAGCCATTATCAAACTAATAATAACCATTAGTATTAATTATTAGAAATAAGAAATCGTTTGCACCGTGGTACTAAAGATTAAACAAATGACTAAACTGAACGTAGAGACGTTGTATAGAAGTGCCCAGCTCTAAACACTTACAACACAAAGGTGCAGAACATGTCAAATTTTGTCAACTGAGAGTGAGGTTTAGTGTACACACATCACAGAGAAATTATAATTAGTTGATTAAAGGCTTTCGTCTAGAACAGCAATTTATTAGCATGGATTCGGGTCGTTCCTAGCTTTCGGAAGTCTGATGCATGACGTCCACAATGAGCTTTCCAGTTACTAAATCCTCATGGTCGCAAAGAAAACAAATCCAGGGTTCCGTCCAAAAAATTGCATTTAATTTTGCAAGAGCATCAAGCCAAGAGTCGGTGGAGCTAACGCAGGCACCTCCTATAAAGACTCGACAGGAGCATCCATTTCGCGTTAGTTGCGTTGAACAACAAAGACTATGAAGCTATCACGAAATGACTCGGAGTAACGGCGAGTCCGGACCAGCCCAGGTGACAAAAAGTTCCATGTACATAGATCCTTTAAACGGCAATAAGGTTTCATATTAAATACACCCTAAACTATTATTTTTTCTGCCTGTAAATGAATAACAGACTACGTGAATTCGAATCAATATCAAACCAATTATAAAAACTGCGATGATTTGACAGGTGACTATGCACTCAAAATACTCAAATTCGACCGGGACTGTCTCCTTTTGATAATCGTTTTGATGCCCAAAAAGTAACGCCAAACAGATGGCGGTCACCTCCCTCATTAAACGCTCATCGCGGCAGAATGAGAGCATAATCGAACGGAAGAAGGTGCCTCCAGGCCCACTCAAAAATCTTGCTAGAGAATGGGGAGTATCGTTAAGACGGGTATGAGTGTAACTTGCCAATGGGAAATGCAACAACCGTGTGAGTTGTGTATGGCCTCAATATAACGTGTAGGTTTACGTATTATTAAGCTTGACCTGGACTCCACGCATGACAGAGCAGCAATCGTCTTAACGCGGTAAAAAAGCCCCGCGAGCTTGTAGAACGATTTGAGTTCTTAGAGGCAAGTAACTGAAGAGAATAATATTATAGGCGCCACTTGTCAAGTCAAGTAAGGTAGAGCGTGTCTAGTAACCATGTAATAAATTTGACTGGCATGCAACTTTATCTAAACGATGTCTTAAAATCCTAGGTTAAATGCGAAGAAGAACTGGTAAGTAGATGATTAATTGAATTGGCACTCGTAGGTAATAGCTGAGGCCATCGTAAATCACCAAGTGGCTATAGGTAAAATAGAAAACTAAGTATGAATAAAAGAAATATTACAATCCTAATCTACAAAAGACATCAGCTGGTAGGTAGTAGACTAGAAAATTCTCGTCACTACAGGGGCGATCACTAAATCAGTCACTGAAGCATGGCCAGTGGGATTTTAGGATTCCTATCTTCCGTGCCCACTTTGCTCCTTTCTATTTTCAGGCCTTCCTCGTTGATGATTCTTTACTTTTCTTCCTCATTCTTCTTAACTTGGTGTTTCTATGCGTAGAGGATCTTGTGTGAGAATGCACCCTATGCATAGATTCCCCGTTGTCCAAAGTCCATACTAAATGGTCTCTTTTCTTTCGGTGCGAGATAGTCTGAGTTACTTAAGTGCTGCTCTCCCGGCTATTTCTTCTATTGTTGGTACAGTAGAATCTGCTCATTTTGACCATTGGAGAGTTGGACCAGAACATTTAGACCAATTTGAAAAGTCCTGATTCAAACCTTTCTTTATATAATGCATTTCGTCGAATATGACAGTGAAAATTATGACGAGCTGTCTACTATGACGATACAAAAATAAAACACATTTTGCCCTTGGTAGAATTCCGGAAGTCGTAACCTAACCTAACCCGTTCTCAATTTTGTGGTCGAATACATTTGTGTACTTCGGAAGAATCGGAAAAGAAATTGGCAATTCATAATGGAACTAAACTCGCTTCATTTAATCATTTTCTAATTAGACATTGCAACTTAGATAAATTCATGTAATTTTGTCTATGTTCTAAACCATGCAGTTTATTTTTTTCAGATGACGGGATTAATCTGAAAACGTTCACAATGAACGCTTAGATTATTTTTTCCCCTAACGATCAACACAGTAAACATGAAACTATTCTCGTTTACTTGTTTTTAAATATAATGGGTTCAGGCGATTCATTTTTTCCCTACGTATATCAAAATTTTGCGTCTTTAATATCTTTAGTGGCGATTTAGGACGGAGCTGCTTTTTTGCTTTTTTCTCTTCTACTGGCTTCTTTGCATCGGTGAAAGTGACCAGCCATCATTAATGAACAACTTTGGTTGTTCAAACGTTCTCATTTCCCGAAATCTACTGCATTTTCAAAACCAGTCGCTCTTTTTAAGTAAGAGGTAGGGGATTTTTTATTTGAAAAATGTTTAGCCTTGGATTGATTTTGCAGTAACTACTCGTGGATTCTTCTCATTTTCGATGTCTTTCATTCATGTGTGCTATCGTGCTAGCGGGGCTTAACCTTTTCGCTAGAACAGGGGGTGTAAACTTTGAACTGAGGGGACGTGCCTTTGCAGCTGGACGGTTTTATGCTGAAGTTGTGGCACAAGCTCGACTCGAGTCGTTCCGTCAAGAAGAACCACCGTTTTCCTCAATTTTAAAATTTTAACTTAACCCGTGCAAGAATGCATTTGAGCACATTACAAGCACTGTACACTGCTAATCGCTTGTTTTAGGATACACTACATTCTTTGTAGGAGTACCTTTGGATTTTATATTCTTTTGTCACCTCCGTGCTGCTCGCCGCTGCATCAACAGCAAGGGTTGAAAACCTTGGGTCGAGGCAACGGGTGAGCAATAGTTATGTCAACGCATTCCATGTTATGGTATGGGGAATCACGACCCTAGGGACATCCCAAACTGAGGTCCTAGAAGGACCCCATTGTCCCCATAGGTTATTTTAGTCGTAGCTGGACCCTCGTGACGCCTTTTCTAAGTTTTCTTTTGTGCTTACAATGCTTCTTTAATTTTCTTCCTCTACTGATGGTCGTTATTTTCACCTGCGAAGGCACAAAAGCTTATTAAAATGTAGATGTTTTTTATATCGTCTAGCAAAATTTTACGAATGGAAGCCATGTTGCATTCTTTGCAATAGCAAATCATTTCCCCTCAAACTGTGTTCAAATGTAAGAAAAATTATTTCAAACATTTTATACGCAAGTTGATTAAAATTGCTCACGTCACGTGTAAGATTTCATCAGTTGGGACATGAATCCATTTACACTTCTACGGCTCGATTTAATCTTGTCTCGTAGGAGTAACGTTATTGGGCGTCTGCTACAGGATTGTTTTATCAGCATGGTACTCGAAATGTTTGAGTGTCAAGTACATATTTACCATTTGTGTAGTAATACTCGATCGTCTAGCGTTCTGCACTCAAAAGTATGTTTTGTCGATGAAAGGTAAAACATTACTGTGTTCTTTGGCTTATGTTGTGTTTTTATAACTAACCCTTAAAACACCCTAGCTTGTAGTAAGTTGTTACTCTGTTAAAAATTAGTGCGGCTGCGCAGCAGGGTTAAGGCAGCAATGGTAGTTTTCTGACGTATTCTGGTAGTTTTGCGCAGATTATCTCTATGGGTGAGAAATTTGCTCCTGGCTGCTTGCGGTCCAGGCAATGTTGTCCTTAGCAGACGTAACGACCGCGCCCCTGCGCTGCGGGCCTGTGTACTCGGCGATATTAACTGCCCCGATTTTTAATTGGGAATCACTTCAGAATATTGAAGTATTATGATCCTCAATCAACCTCTTTCTTTCTCATCAATTTCGTATCATGCCTTAATGGTTCAGTTTTCACATAGTTCCAGATGAAGTTCAATATTAACACGTTAAAAATGAGTAAGAAAATCAATTCGCAGCTTGAGTACGTAGACAAACTAACCTTGATATTTATTCTGAGCGTTTGGCTTGCTAATTGACCCTATACATAGTATAAACCTGAACTCTCGCCCCCTAGTCCATTCATTCTCGATTGTCGGCCATTAATTTTTCAGTAGCTCACAGTACATTAAAGTCCCGTTAAATATTTCTGTGCATGAATTTAGGAAAGCTTTGCCCCCCCTAGAGTTACGTCCAAGCCCGTCAGCATATCCTCGCGACTTCAAGCTCGAACGTTGAGTAGAGTTTGTAAGCCTCTGGAGGGCTCAGATGGTGTTGATGTATGTGTAAATTCTGTCCACGTCAGTGTACTTGTCGTAGGAGTCGTAGTCGTTTGTACGACTCGCTATTGGAATAAAAACGAGCAATACACAAATTGGCTGTTGATCTTACTTCAGCATAATATAACCCTTTTCCACCATTTCCTTTTAAATTTCTTTAATATATATATATATATATACGAGTAGAAGTCGCCGATGAGTCGAACTCATTCTCAGAAATGTATTCATTTTTTCTGCGTACATTTTATCTCATTTTTACGATTTGGTGAGCTGAGGGGCCTCATTTCCCGGTGGTAGCGGCCGTGCAGCAAACGAAATGTAAAAGTGCAGCTTCAACTTGAGATTTAATTATTTTGTAAAATCTTGCGTTGAGCTGAAATTGTGCTGCTGTGATTGTGAATATAACGATACACCATGACTTCATTCGAGATTTTGTAAATGATGGGTTTTACTTTTAATTTTACATTCAAACTTACCACGCCTTGGGACCTTATCACAACTGGGCGTCATTGAAGCACCGTGTAACGTCATGAAACACGTGGTCTCCGTTACGCAACACGAAACGTTGCTACTGCCCTCCCTGCATTAATATCAACTAGTCGTGATGCCGACCAATTGAAATTATAATATAAACTAGACAACCCGTGACCTGTTGTGTTAAATAAAATTTAAATCATGAATTGCTAATAAATGGGTTAATGAAATTTTTATTAAGACAACGCTCTTTCAATTACAACATCCTTTGTACAACTTGAATTATTTAAGAAAACCTTCCAATGAGATCTTAAAGAAGACTAAAAATTTTCTGCGAAAACTTTACTCATATTGGCAAACTGTATCCAGAACGGTTTGATTTTGATAAACCGTATCCAGAACGGGTTGGATACGGTTTGATTTTGATAAATTTTATTTGACCCAACGG
>VOMN01037988.1:0-19388 GCA_014899125.1 Orchestia grillus
TAATGGTGCCTATTTCATTCCGTTACATTACATTTCTAAAATCCATTGGGGACCCTCGTAGTGGTCCCCTATCTCCACGGCCTGAACTTTGTCTCATTTTAATTATTCAGTTCCAGATTACGCTGATTTGCTTTGATGAGTTCATTTGATTATTCTCGTAGTCAACGTTTTACGTTCATATTTTATATGATTTTATGAGAGGTTGTTAGGCCGCTACAATAGTTTTTCATTTCATTGTAAGTTTAGAATTTCAACATCCTGCCCAGTTGCAACTGAATGTAATTCAGAGCTGAAAATATAATATACTAGACTACTCATGACCCGTAGGATCAAATAAAATTTATCAAAATCAAACCTTATCCAGAAATATATCCTATGCAGTTAAGTCGGTATCCACAATACAAGATTAAACGAAGAGTATAAATTTCGAATAATAGATAGGTTAGATACTAGTAGATACGCCCTCCCAAAAATGACTGGTCAAATGATGTAAATTCTTAAAATGCCCTCGTATTTACGGTAACTCTGTCATGAAACTATGTTATTTTCAGTATCACTGATACGGGCTGCCTTAGCTGACAGTCTCGCTATTAGCTTAGGACGGATGGACGGACGGACCAAGCAACGCTGGACTATTATTACGTAGCGGGATTTGCCAAGCATTAAATGGCAAGAATTGTCAGCACTCATCTATAAAAATTAGCATCATATACTGGCGCCCATACAGTGGAACCCTTGGCTGCAGAAAATCATAGATTCATTCACACTTTATGAAAGGTGGAGCTGTGACTCAAAAATATGTACCGTATCATAAGCTCAGTTCTATGAAAAAGCTGGGACTAGGTGTTAATTAACAGTGGGCATGGAATGAAGGTAATTTTGACTTGTGTCAGTGTTCGACTCACAAGGTAAAGGATATAAGAAATTTTATTTGATTTCGAGATACCAGCAATGTCAACCAGAGAAACAATATTTAAACACAGCCGTATCGTTTGAGTGTGCATGTGCGTCGGTAGCATTACTGCATAGCAATTTTAGGCTAGCTTAGGTAGCAGGTATGTGACGCGAGTTTGTCATGTGATTGATGGATCATTTTAAATTAATAACTTGAACTTCGGATTTTTATGCTATTATAGCAGTCCTATCTTCTAATACAAATTATAAAACTTCATGCCGTGCTACTTATAAGCCAGGAGAAATAAACATTGCAGCTAATTGTACATAACATGCATCGGAATGTTCATTTTAAGTTTGAGTTACTTCTTCCTCTGAACTTCAGTTCCTAGTATTCCCATCAAATGAGAGAGCAATAAAATCTCTTTTATAGCTATTCCTTGTAATTCCGGTGTGCTTCTATTTTTTTCGACACCGGCTGACCCACTTTCCAATGAGGTCAATACAACAAGCAACAACTCCACACCAAACCGATCCTTTCAACCGCCAGATCGAGTTTCTCAGCAATTGAATGCCTTACTTCGTCCGTGCTACGAATTCGTCTAAAGCGAGACGGCAGGGGAGCTCGTTTGCGCGCTGCTGTAGGAGATTCAGCAGGCTCAGCCGAGCTCGTTCTCTAGCGTCCAGACAAATGCATTTAGCTGAGCCAACTAATGTGGCAGAACAGAATACATGAAGTTCGTGTGCTTATTACCGGGAGGGCAGTTGTTTGCATTAGCAGTTTATGTAAGAACTTCTGATATTACTAATGCTGGAGTAAAACGTGCTTCGAACGTCTAGACAAATGAAATACAGTAAAAATAAATTATACCAGGGCATACTGTAGGCTGCTGTGAGTTCATATACATGAAACTCACTTAATGACAGTAGACGCATAAATCGTCTGCAGTGAAGACTTGCTAAAAATATTTTCACTGGAGTAAAACTTTTCTTCAACTCGGGATTGAACGAAAAACTTCCGTCTGTCATGTAAACAACGATTTACTACCGAGGTCACCTGTGAATCCATCTACATGTAAATCCACTACATCTACATGCATTGCGATGCAATCCGTTTGATACGAGCACTAGTACTGTTGATAGAAGCTGTCAATAATTCTTTCTACTTGAATGTAAAGAAAAAAGATCATAAAAAGCTGTTTAGATATAATCTCATTGCTTTTTTATTTCCTCCTCACATCTAATTCATGAATTGCCTTATTCAGCGGTAATCTTATTCTGATTAAAAAACATGACTAAAACCCCAAAAACATACCAGTTTTGCTATAAGATTTTATTCTCATTATCAGAAAGAGCTGTAAAAAATGTGGACATGTTGAACGCATTACTGAGCACCGAGGCTTGGCCCCCCGCACCTCCTGACCCGTCACAAGTTCTCTCCTGAACAAAATTAGGGATCGCTCAGATCGGTCTAATCACCCGACCTATAAAGAAAGTTTTAAGGTAATAAAGTTTATGATCTTAAGTCGTCTGAAAGTATTTTATTTCGTCAAATCAAGCTCACACTAGATAGTCACGATTGCTCTGTTTAATTAAACATTTTGTATTAGGTAGTCTGTGCTGTCACTGTTTCGCTTGTGTTAATTTTCTTTGTGACTTTTTACCGGTTTTTGTTTTTGTGAGTTTTATAGGTACCTCCTTTCTTTTTTAACCCAAGACACTTTTATCCATGCCTCACTGTGTGCAGCTGGTTTTCTCCTATTAACTAAAGTACAATTTGTCTACCTTTTTTACAGTTCTTAATGATGTGCCTAATTTTGCTCGAAAGCTGTAAAGAATAAAATTTCATACTAGAACAAGTATTTTTCTTTTTATCTGCCATAATCCTGTTATATCTATCATGTAGCAGTTATTCCATCGAGTGCATCGAGAAAACTTTGCGTTTGCAGTTGTTTGAATTATACATGACTAGCAAATTGTCATTTGACACATGAAAGGCATATGAATTTCTCTGGCTGATACAGAACAATCGACAGCGATCGGATATTCAAGCCAATATTTACCTCAGAACCAGAGCTTCAATAAATCCTCTCGTTATATATGTATACACAAGAGCAAGCAATACTATAGCAATTATTTTGTTTCAGCACTGAACGTTTCATGAGTTCCTATCCTTACTCATTCCAACTAACACGCAGTTTGGCTGCAGGAGCGACAGATCATGCAGGAGGTTTTTCAGTCTCTGCTTGCACGTCATCATGTGCGTTCAAATATTGGTGGTTTGACAGTAATAATTAATAAAAAGCAGTCGTGCGCAAATCAGAGTTACATTTGGCGGAGTATGTATGAATTTACGTAACGAGAAATCCAACTTATTATACTTTACTTTCGTCATGAGCCAGTAATCCACAAAAAGTGCTCAAACCAAACTGAGCAGCAGAACCATAGCGTAACGTTACTCATATGTGCGGAGACAGTGACTGACACGATGGACGTCACAAATTTTTTCAGTTAGCAGAAACATTTGAAAAGAAACAAATACTCGGATGACTTTTCCGGTCGCGCTGCACGTACTGAAGGCAGTGTACAATTTGGCTGATTCCTCAGCATCAGAGCATTGTATTCAAATCAAACTAAGTACACTCTTGAACATCGGCTTATGAAGCAAGCAAGACAATGTGATGCTGCATAAAAGTAGTAAGGTTGTCCTGAAAAAGAAGACCAAAGTCACTGTCGATTCGGACGACAACCTCGAGGGTGCAAGCCACTTCGGGCGAGATAGAAACTTCGTCGTTTTAAAGCACTGATTGTAGTGGGTAACAAGAAAAATTGAAGAAAAAAAGGCAAGCATAAAAATTCCTGTTTGAAATTAGATGTCGATTGCCGGGTAATTCTTAGGACAATCAATTTTTTGCGTGAAAGTGAGACATTCGAAGGTGAAAAAGAAGCCCAAGGCATCGCCGTTTCTCTGAGCTCCTCTTTGAGTGGGTTCATTTAGTCAGCAGCGCTTCGAAAAAATTAATTAAATGAGAAATACCAAGCCTGAGCTGATTGTCGCTTTCTTCATCGCTTGTTCTCTCATTAATTCATATATTCCTTTTGTGTTTTAAACGGAAGCTTATTGGCTCTTAAATTTTCAGTTCCGATGTGCTTATTCAAAGCTGCGTAAAAGTCGGCCGTGTAAACTATGGACAACGTAATGGGTATTCAGGAAGAATGAACGATTACCGAGCGCATATTTTCTTCAGTCAAAGTACGCGTTTTGGGTCGAAGTTCAAAGCTTCACAAATGGAAGGAGTAAGCCGCTAGTGGTCGACTGCGTGAGGCGCTCGTGTGAACTTAACTAAAGCCAAGCAGCGTGCACTCAAGATTCATGTGGGAATTTGAGTACAATCCTGGAGAACACCTTTAAATGTGTTGACCACCGTACGAAAATAGCACACAAATTTACTGATCAAACATTTCGTAAGCAGGGATCCTGCGATAGCTGCAAGTCGCTTCAGAAGCGTTAGGTGTCCAACTCAGTCCGATGGCAAATCTAAAAAGGCATTATGAATCATGTAGCGACTCACGCACTCATTTGAGGTGTTTTTACATCACAACAAATACAACTGAAATTTTTGTCCTATCACCCTCACCCCCGGGGAGGGTCCTCGCTGAGGACACCGCGAGACCACGTCAGCAGAAAGTATGAGCCAGCTGATTTCACGCTTACCACTAAAACTTATTAATAACATCGCGAGATTTTCCTCAAAAATACCACTTGCTGAAATTTGGCTCCGCACTCGCATCGAGAAAATCATTAGGCGGGCAACGCGGTCTGAACACAAGTGTAGGGGAGCTGGCGGCGTAGGCTTGCATGCGTCCGACTTTTATTAAGCCACGCTGCGGCACAGCCTGCTGTTTAACATCGAGGGTCAATTGAGACTGAAGAAGGATCATTTCACGCACTGAGACAACGATGGTGAATAAATAGATCGATGCAAAACAATAATCACGTGCATGAATAAGATAATGAGAAGCAAAGCGGATACGTATAAAGTTACCCCTCTGATAATGTCTTTAGTAATGTTTCACCTAAACTATATTTTCCTAGTTCATGGAGTGTAAGAGATGTTAAAAACACTCTTATATACGTATTCATATTAAAATATCGGAAATTGCATCATCGAAACGAGGAAATTTGAAATACATTAACTCCATCGTGTTTTGTTTAAGTTTTGACTGTGATAATGGTTCTTAAAATGGGCTACCTCTAAGATGCAGGGTATGACTCCAGTGCAATATTGACAACCGTACAGAAAATTTACAGCACTAGGACTAATTAGAAAAAATAAATACGTTCAAGACGATTCGTCTACTTCAAATTGATCTGAAGAACATTGAGTAATGAACTTGTAAAAAAATTTTTTCAGTTTCGAACAGAATGCATGGAAAAATATTCGACTCGAATAATTTCGTTGAGAATAAAAAAGGAAATTTTTGGAAAGCAGTGTATCAGCCACTGTGATACGATTGTGAAGTTTATCACGCAAGCAATAATCAATAATCCATTAAGATTTCCATTTGAGATGAGTAGTCCACCTAAACTCTGAATTTTGCAAGGGAAATATACCCGAGCACACCCAATGCAGAGCCCTTTTGGACAGCAAAACAGAATCATTCATTATACATCCTAACATGAACGCATTAGCCCTGCACCTCCATCTAGAAAAGACTAATACGGAGCACTTACCTGTTCTTCGTCTATTTCATTCGATCCACAGCAAAGCTGATCAAAAAAAGCTGCGGTAAAATGTTGTGAACTATCATACCATTTACCTTATTCTACGATTATGATTCATTACTCAACTATGATTAGTTGTGTACTGAATTAGAAGTATTTTAGAAGCTCAATGTAGAATAAAATACTTTCAATGGATTAAAAGAAACCTACATACCAAGTGAATTTTCTCTGTCTCCCGGAAAGTGCATCGTACATGAATTGAGTAAAATAAAATAAAAGGTATTATTAAAGAATCCATTCTAAAGCTGTTCGTGAATCCCGAGTATCCGAAGCCTAGCCACCATTGAAATGAAGTAAACAGATGAAGGCATGCAATATATAATAATTTTCTGCCCTTTGATTGCATGTATACTTTTGTAACTGAACGCTTTTATTTCCAAAATAATGCAAGTCATAATTTATAATTCCAAACGTTCAAGTAATCATGGATTTCTCATCTACAATGTCTGACTCTTGCAGGTCGAGTCTTCGTTTCACAGAACATTTAATTTTAAAGCTTAGGTACTGATTTGTAATGGATGGACGGTAATTCAATTACTTCTACATTCTTTATTTAAGAAACTTAAAGAAGCAATAGCTAGCATGACGTTACATAATTTCTATACACACAACTTACATTGGGCCGGCAGATCCCAACTCCCCTGAGCGTGGGAGTGCCATGCTTTTCTTGAAGTGCCATGCTTCGATGTTGGACAACTTTTGAACTGCCCTTTCCAAAACGAAATCAGAATTTCATGAGCGAAGAAAACACTTAATTGTAAAAGGTAAATTTCAATTGAATTCATCATTCAAATGGAACGCTAGATGATTTGCTTTCAATTCTCTATTTTCATAATGCTCAAAGAAAATATACATATCGTGTCTGAACCAAGTGATTACTTTTCGACGGGTATTTTAGACACATAAAATACCATTTTTGTTGGAATATTGAATATTGCATGACGACGCAACGAGTCTCAATCTTCGTTGGTGGAAACGTGACTTCTCAAGCGTTGATTCTCAGAGTTATCGCTAAATATATAAATAACTGAATCATTTTCTTCGAATCCCTGGACACACCGACAAAACGATCTTCTTCTGTTAGCATGTACATGCTCTCAAATATGAACACAGGCGTCAACACGAGGGACAATTATTAAAGTCTTCAACCACAGCTCGAATCGAAGTCTCACCCTCAGTCAAGCAGCACTCGATCTGCCTACCAATTAGTTGTGATGAAATAATGGAATTGAAATAAAATACGATGTTTAGTAATCATGTCCCACGTCCTACTCACAGAAAATCACAATTTTTTTATGCAAAGAATAGTCGTTCGGAATCCTTTAGAACAAAAATGAGAGAACACTTATGAACTTATATCAATTACCAGAATAACCTCCAAAGCACATGTATCAATATATCAGAGCAAGCTCCAGAGCACATGTAAAGATCTCGCTTTCAATGTCGCCGAATAAAAAATCAAATGACATACGATGTCATAAATCCTCTACAGGCTGCGAAGAAACTATTTTTCGCAAAAAATGGTAGGCATCGCAAAAACTGTTCCACCTACATAAAGCACTCAAAGCGGACGCACATGCAAAACAACGGCTGATGAACGACAGCAAGAGTGTGTCATCCGTCACAAGCTTTTTTATGTGTAAATTGATTTTCTTTCCCACCGTGTTTTGTTTGAGCCATGTTCCAGTTAGGAATTTTAATTGAGTGACACAATTGGATAATTTCTTGGTATGATGATAAGTTGAGGCAAAACTAGAAGCTAAAGATTACTTTGCAAAAATTGTAAAGAAATGTTACGGCTCAAGGGTTTTTCACAATTTACGGTTCCGTGTACAAATAAAACTCATCGATAAATCACTGCCATAGCCACAGCAACTGAAAAAAAGAACAGATACAGGCTGCGAATGTCAAACTGCGTAGCTAAACAAAAAACATCATTATGAGTTACTGATCTCAAACACATCGAAGAAAAAACTCACGCCAATTGTGAAGAGGAGTCTAAAAATATGTACGTCCATTGTGGGGAACTCAACATTTTAGAAACAAAAGATCCGTGCATGAGTGCAACTTGCCAGTGTGGGCCATCTATGAGCAGATAATTTGATTACTGCACTACATTCTGCACAATTAGTAACTGTTAATCCTTTTATTTCGAATTGATTGTGTTGCAGACAGTGAATGCACTTTTTTAGACCCATCAGTATTTAATTAATTTTTACAAGCTTTAACCATTCTGTAACAAATACAATAATTCATACTATAATGCAAGCATTGTGATTCCATTATCTTTTTTTGTTCAAATTTCGATATTGTAACTCTTAAACTTCTCATAAATTCTTACCCGTGATTCAAAGATGGAAAAAATATTTTTAATGCGACGTAATGAAAATGACAAACATATTCACAATTAATTCACAGATGCACGAAGTATGAAGCCATACTTCAGATTGCCATGAAAAATCTGGTTTAACATCAACCAAGTGTAGAGTAATGCAATGGATGTAAAAACAGATTCTGTCATTCAATACATCCGTGGAAATCATTTAGCCTTATAGCAGTACATATGGTCAAATGACACATATGTTCGCGGGAAATAAAACGTAAGTCTCTTGAAATCGGATGTGGGTATACTCGTTGCCGCTTGCCTTTAATTCTCCAATCACTGCCGCTCCCTGAAATTGATGAAACCAAATGGGCGCACAAGTGTAGCTGTTGAGATCATTCGTTTCAGTTAGCATTGGAGCCAGAAGAGCAAGAATCACAGCAATTTGGCCTACCTTATTTTTTTAGTGGATCACGTGGTCTAGATCTAGGTAAAACCTGATGAAAGTACCTTGAATGGCGTTGAAAATGAAATTATATTGAAGTTTCTACGGTCATTAGTTACGGGGTTATAAATATTTGAAAAAAATCTTTGTGACCCATCCTGTACAAAGTTTAAGATATTAACCTCCTACGTAGACACCGTCGGCTTGCCCCCACCAGCGAGCTCTTGTGTCATCCTCGAGCCGAAGTACAAAACTGTAAAACGCACTTTGACTTTCAAGACCTGCCTTCAACTTTCTTAACTTACCCTGAAGTTCGCCTACGATCAACATGGTCTGGCGGCCCAAGTAAAGAAGCAGGCGGGCCAGTTTTGCTCCTCTAATGCAGCTGAGAGTGAATCTTTGCTGCCGAGCTTGACGCCACATCTTCGACCATCAAAGAATGCAGAATTTTTTGACAGTTATTTTAAAAATTGTGGCTGAAGAATTTTATTACGATCCCACTTTATTACCAGTACCTGTATCTAAATCAGATTTTTTTTGCGTAGTTTCTATTGATGTTGGTTACGGAAATATCCTCTCGTGTTTTTGGTTCCCCAGCGAACATTCCAGTACATTGCTGCTGTCTACGGAACTAAGCCTTTCCGCGAATAAATGAAACTCATAGCTTCAGAGTGGGGTCAGGGGATGGTAGACTCCTGCTCTCTATTTGCTGAATATTTCCATGGCTTACATCCCGTAAAGCCTTGCGTACAACTGCGGCTTTTGAACCTCAGCTTAGGCTGGAAAGGTGATGTACAACGATTTGATATCGTACATATTTATCATTCTTCATCGAAGGCTGCTCTACAAGCAGAAAAAATTCCCTATAACCACACAAATAAATTTACGAATTCACAACTTGTTGTGGGATTGTTAGCATATTATGAAAAATTTTGCATTTTCGACATCCACCGATACTACCCTATAGCGCTTTCGCCAACCCGGATTTGGTTTCCAAAGAATTAAGCCTCTGTCAGCCCAGGCCTCGAGCTGCAATCGCCTACCGTGCCTCGAGAGTAAACAAAAATAATATTAAACTCCATACAAAACTTTGCCGAAATTATTCTAAGTCACATCTCAGGCAAACTCGCCCAGTGAGCTATGCAAGAAAAAAAGTCTTTTTTAAAACGCAATTTTCATGTATTCTGGAGGATATTGTTCGATTTTAAAAGCATGGTTTTAACGAATTACGAATTAGTTTAAAACGCGGTGTTCGTTGGAGTGACACCACGAGTTATTTTTATAAAAAACGTTGAAAAAGTCATAAATTTACACGATAGATGACTTCCAAAGAGCTATTGACAGCCTAATTTTTAGTTGACCTTAAAATCTAAGAAAAAACCATTTTGTTCGACAGTGTTAAGCTCTAAATAAGGTAACCAGCTAATAGAACTTGGGTAAAATCATTGGAAATCAAACAACTATACGAGATATATGGATGGAGTGTTGTAATGATGCGTTTTTCAGTTTTCTTCAGTCCAGCCCGTCACAAAATCTTCGATGCTCTGTGCTCAACTATCACGCTCAATTCTAAACAGACAATTTCAAAGGCCGCTTCATTCGAAAAATAACCTCTGACAGTAAATGCGCTTCAGTGTCCGCATTTTGCTTTTTTTTAGATCTACTAATTTTGATGTGGCGTTAATTTCGGACATGTTGTGGAACTCTCCAGTGCTGTCCTTAAGTTTGAACCTCTCGCGTCGGAACTAAATGGCTCGACGTACCAACTCAGCCAATCAGAGCATCGGAGTTATTCTCCAGGCCGCCGATTGGTTTAATTTTGAAGTCTGGCTGGTCTTGTATTATACGGAGGGCAACTGAGCATCACCATTATTTAAACGTGTTTTCATTACTTTAAAAGTAAGTTTGAAAACCAGGAAATGTATCTATGAGCAGGATGAAAAAAAGAACCAATATCTCAACAAATCTCAAGTTAAAAACGAACGTTTCGGATCACAGAAAATCCCACTTCAGTGCTCTGTAAAACGAAACAAATGTTAGGACAACAGGGCAGGAACGTTTAGCTCACAATGCAACTTCAACAAAACCTTAGTACGAAAACCACCCTCGAGAATATTATCCCATCATATGTTCTTGTAAAAATCTACATAGGACGTTTCGGGCCCAAGCCTATCTTTAGTAAAATTCAATATAAGGTGGTAAATTTTGCTGGATATGGGCTAAGGACCGAAACGTCCAGTTTTTATTTTCTCAAGCAAAATGCGATAATAGGTCAGAAAGTGGTTTCTGTTCTAACATTTTGAACAATGAGTAGTTACAGCGTTTAAAAACGAGGCAATAAAACTCATAAATAATAGAAAATAATAAAATTAATACTCACAAACACTAACATACAATAGACAATTCCACAACCGAGCCACACTCATTGATGAACGAGTACTGAAGATGGATTTCTTACAATCAGGAACGTTTAATGATTATTATTAACATATTATTCGGTATGACATTGGTCCTTCTTGATATCCTGGGACCAAGACTCACAAGAAATCAACTTTAAATCAACTCATACATACATGAGAGCATCGTAAAAGTTACGAAGACACGCTTAGAGTTTAATTGAAAAAGTTCTTTCCATTTTGTGATTTGCGTCACTGTGAGCTGTTTGGAATGTAACCGCTGTAGTTGCCTGCTGTATCGCTTGTATTCTGCTGTGCGAGGATGATTGAATTTTTCCCTTTGCAATAAGTTGCCCTTCCCTTTGCTCCACACCTTTTCTGAACAAATAATAACAAAAAATATAATTAGCCCTTGCTCGCAAAGAAATGTCAGACTTCTTCTCATTAGCAAGTCTAAGGCGAAAAAGTAACTGGTTGCTGACATTCACGAACTGCTATTTTTTTGGCATTATCGTTCCTTCAAGCAAAAACCTTGAGTTATAATTGCTGCTACACAGCCGGGTCGAAATTCCGCCCCTTGCAGAGGTGCACCGCACGAAAATACCACATCATTTTATTCCCGCGGTTTTTGGATTCCCACGAGCGCAAAAAAACTCCATCAGAAACGTAATAATGCAATCCTCATAATTAATTTTTAGTGTCCAGTACTGACCGAACAAAAAAAATGCGATGGAAGTTGTGGTGAATTTTTTTGGTGTTTTGCCTTAGTGTTGAACCCTGAACATAGCGTGACTGACCTTAGCGTGACTGAACTTAGTGTGACTGAACATACGTGACAACAGCCGGTCAGTGACACACAAGTGACACACACGTACAAATTACGCAATGACATATACACATTTATACAGTCCTAGGAATACAGCAAATTAGAGGTACAGATATTAACCGACGGTGATAGAGAAATATAGTTATACAACTTTTATGGGATTATTGACTCAGAGAAACATTGTTAAAGAAATTTTGTGTGATTAACAAGAGATTTAAGGTATTAATATCAGCACTTATAATAGTGATTCAACATATTTAATTATGTTTGGAATTATTATATCAAGTAAAATTATACTGATGAATAAAATGCTCGAGACCTAATTTCAAAGAGTTATTGGTTTCAAAATATAGTGCATATGTGTACGCGTGTGTATGAATATGTTTCATTCAATTTGTTTTCACGTTTATGCATTAGCATTATGGGCTGAGAGGGGAGCCTCAGTAGAATCGGCCACCCAGCTTCAATTCAGACTCAGCCATCAAACTAAGCTCTTTGGAAAAGTCGTTGTAGATGAAAAAATCAACCACAAAACCACGATTCCCGACTTCAAAGCCGCATCTTGGCTCATAAATAGAATAATAAGCAATAAACACGTAGAACGCAGACATTAGGACCCATAATATATCAGTGAACTGAAACCTGGCCTCGGAATAAAAGAGGTTGTTGGTGCTTCGTAGTTAAATTCAGTATATTCTTGCATTTATTCGTCTACGTAGTTTTCTAAAACGCCCGAGTACTATGTCAATGCCAATTTATGCAAGGAAAACTAAAGTATGTCAAATGAGAGGGTGTAGTTTTCTTTGTAAACGATATTCTGTACTAAGCAGTCTCGAACGGGCATGCAATCTATACAATGTATTTCTCGATATAAATTATAATTGCGTGTGCATGAGTTTATGCCGTGCCGTGTTATACATTTTGAATCACGCAAAAATAGAATTATAGCTGTACAGCTAACTAAATTATTCTAATAATTAACCCTGAAATGGACCCCACCGGTTTTTTGTAGCCCGCAGTTTGCCTTCCGTCCTTTCCAATCGATTAACGCTAAGACTTTTTTCTTCAAGTTACCTTAGATTTAGGCTTACAATCCTAGGATTAAACTCCTGCACACCTAAATCATAGTTGTTTGAAAATGGGGAGAGTACAGGTTTTTATGGCAAAAATTGCATCTGTTCCACCCCCCTCGAATGCTGGAGAGTGTCACGTCTTTATTTCCGACGACCGAGAGTTTGCAGCAGCAATGGAAACGATTTATTCGCATGCTGTTAGAGCAAATTGCATGGGGCCGCCCGACCGATGTCTGCATTAGCTAATGAAGGAATTTAGCCACCGAATTGAGCAGATGAAGCGACGGTTGTGGAGATGAAACATCGGACGCCCCAGCCGTTGGGGGGACCAACCGCACGATGCAGCACGGATGCTAAATTTTAATTCATGTCAGCGATTTTCAAACAGTGTGCAGCGGCGTGAAAGTTATTTATGAATCATTTGTGCAGCTGCGTACAAGTTTACAATGAATCATTTGTGCAGCTGCGTACAAGTTTACAATGAATCATTTGCGCAGTTGCGTGCAAGTTTACAATGAATCAATGAATCATTTGTACAGCTCCGTGCAAGTTTACTATGAACCATTTGCGCAGCTGCGTGCAAGATTGCTATAAATCCTTTGTAGGTGTGACATTAGAAATGAAAGTACAATGTGAACAGAAATTTAACAAATTTCCGTAAAAGAAAAATCTCACTCTTACATAGCTACTTAGACGATTGGAAGCCAAACTACGTTCGTTGATATTTCCACCCAACATAAATCTATTTTTCCAGAGCTTATGAAACATATTCATGCAATTTTGTTATCTAGAAATGCGAGTGGTAGAGAATGATGACGACAAAGAAAGTGTGGCTGGTACTAAACTAGTCCCATTGTGAAGCACAAAGAGCTGCCTGCCTTACTCCTAAATCAGTCGTGTGCGTCCAAACTACGATGCAGAGAAACTGGGTTTCTGTATCAAGAAACTAACGAACAAAGCCTTATTTCCAAGTGGACTGAAAAGACATCTTCATACACAGCACTCCAATTCATGCGAGAAACCCACTGTACATTTCAAAAGACTTATAGCTGATCATACCAGCCAGTCCCAATTCTTAGCCAAAATCAAATCATAACCATTTCTGATAAAGCTTAAGGGACAAGTTATGCTGCTGAAGAATTTGTTTTCAAATAGATGGCATTCCACACAATCAATGAATCTGTAATAATATCAGCATGCAGCAAAGTTGTAAATAGTGTCTTTTGAGAAAAATAAGAGAAAATGATTTTGAAAATCCCAAAGTCTGCTAAGTCTCAAGACAGAGAGCGTGGGCGACGCAAAATGTTTGTCATCCGGTAAAACGAGTCAACAGACTCAAAAGAAAACTTTAACTCTTAGCATTCACCAAACTTGTCCTGAAAGAAAACATACTTGAAATTTTCTAGTTTACAGGCTGCTCACTGAAACATCAAACCACGAAGTTTTTGAGACTATCTACAACCATTTCAGCTCTAACGATTTTTGATGGAACATCGTGGACAGCACCGGAATGAGCTGGAGCTTCTTCCACGCCAGCAAGCTTAAAAACGTTCGTTGCACATGCCAGCCAGACGCATCTAGCTATTTTTACCCAAATTATTTTTTACACCGACCTGCCCTGATTCTAAAATCGGTAATTTCGAAACTCAAGTGCGATTAAATTGTGCCATCGAATATTTACATGAAAAGTAAGTCATATATTTAGGATTGTTTTAAATACTACATATATGTTGGTTCTGCCGTGAATTTGGCTCACGACCAAGTTATCGTATCCTCGAGAGTAAGATCACTATCTCGTGGGCGTGATCTTTTCACTTTTTAAGAGTTTAAATACGAGTTTCAGACATTTTTAACATCCGGAGAGTCCATGCTGGCTGCCTTGCTGAGTGTGAATCTTCGTGCCGTGACGTTACATTCTAGCCTGATGTACAGAGTGGCTCACAAAAAACTGCGCAATGATTACTAAAATTTTATTTCCAGCCGTAGCTCCGTCCAACTTCTTTTTATCAGGACATCTAGAGTCTAAAGTGTGAATAACTCCCCCGGAGAATGTAAAAGATTTAGGAGAAAATATCACGTTTGATGTTCTCAGGGAAATTCCAGAAATTATGAGATGCTAAATACAGAAGATGAAGAAAAAGGTTCTTGAACGCACGAGAAAGAATGGTCAATAAGTTGGGAGTACGTACCAAGGGTGTTCCAACAAAATATTTACCTCACAAAAAAATGTATGCAATGCCTGTAAAACTAAAGCACTAAACCGATTTTAATGTTCTTGGCCTTATTTGATACAGAATTTAATTCTGCACCCAACCATAACAAGTTTTTTGCTTAGTGACGAAACGTTTGGTTAGTATTAATGCGGAACTTCTTGAAATGTATTTTGTCGGGAATTTGAAGACACTTTTAAGGCCTGCAATGATAAAATTCATTACCAAAAAATTTAATACAAGCAGTAGACATGATACGGTAGATCTCCTGTTTAAAGTGAACGTGACGTGAGTATTCTCAATCCAAGCGCGATCCCTTCAAGATGCAACTGACTTGACGGTTCACCATTTCGAGGACTTTATGCCCTAATGCAGCACGTACCAGTCCATATTAAGTGGTATTCCACATTGGTATCCCTATTCTGCATTTTTGCCTATTCTTCTACAAGTGATGGCGTGAATTAGTCTACTTGACTCAGCTAGAGCTTAAGATCGCTCTTCAACATGCATCATATTGTTACTTCGAAAATAAAACATCATTGACAGAAGTTTGAGAAAGAGTAGTTGCACATACCAACCTAACCGTACCTTCACGATGGAATAAAATTCAGAAATACACGAAGTCGGACTAGAAAATTGCAGTACAGTTTCATTTCTTGCATGAAAATTTGCTTGCAGCATTTTGAAATAAAATGATGAAAATGTTCGATGTGAACGATGTGAAGATGCACTAAAAAGTAACCTTCATAAATTCAAAATGGATATTTCTTCGACAACTAAGCATTTATGACAAATTAACATTTTAAAACCAAGTTACATGACAGAGTGACATATACAAGAAAATCTTCAGCAATTATAAACCTGTAACTTTAGGCCAATCGCTAGGAGTGTACGTAACAGGTGCGAGTAGAAAGTATGTATTTGTACTCACAATTCACAGCGTGAAACGTTACCTTTGCCAGCGCAGAGAGAATTTGCACAATGAATGGAATTTGTTTAGTTCCCGCAACAGCAGGTTGAGCATAGCATCAGGAGGAGTCTCGTGAGAGTGGAGATTCAGCAAAGAGTGATCTCCATGAATTCATTCTTGTTAGGAACTGATGTGATACAAGCGATCGGCCAAAAAATCACTTAAATCTTCATATCTTCCACTAGTAAATATGATCCTAATCTCAATGATCAAATATTGATTAGAAATCGGAGAAAAACAAGAAAAACTTTACTGTCCGACTGTCAAGCGGCTTACTCTCAGACCTGAGCAAAATGCGTCTTTTAAACACAAGCTGGCAGTTGTGCTCGAGTAAAGAAGGTACGAGTAGGCACACTTTAATGTCTTCAATATTAAATTAGAATATATGCACCCTATAAAATATTTTCCATCTCAAATTGATAACCAAGGGCTTCTGAAAGGAGAGAAATTTTACATCAGTGTCAGTGTTCAATGATGATCGTTTTAAAATCGAGGTCTGACAAACATAAGTAGAAGGGTAATTTGGAAGTCTTTCTTGCGCATTTTTTATTCTTTATATGAATACGATACATTTTGGATTTCAAGCGTTGGCAGAAAAAATTAGACGCTCATCGTTAGTTCCAAAGATTCAAGAATTCTTTTTTCCAGCTTTTTAACATGAATCAGCTTTTATTTTATAGTCATCAAAGCATCGTTTACTTCGATAACGCAAAGTAAATTTGTCGTAATCCAAAGTTTATATTTTCAATTTTTTTCATAGTACTTTCGAAAATGGAAAAGTGAATACTTTTTTAAATTTTACCTGGCTGCCGTGTACAAGCTCAGTAGAACAAGAGGCATATGAAGCTAATGCGCCGCAAAACTGTGCTCCACGTCGATACCGGACCTGACTTGATAGCGTTATTTATGTCCAGTCTAATTGGGTTATTTTTTGACCTTGATTCTGGAAACAAATGATTCAATACAAATAGTCAGATAATGAGGTGGCTATGGAAAATTCGTTTTTTTCAACTTACATTGCGTGGAAAGCCGAAAGAATGTTTCGCGGTAGTGGGACTCCGCGTACTTGGACTGGTGTAACTTTCTCATTTGCGTTTCTTGTCATGATACAGAAAACGTCCTGGCATGATACTGAAGACGTCCTGGCATGATACTGAAGACGTCCTGGCATGGTACTGAAGACGTCCTGGCATGATACTGAAGACGGCGCCCGCTGCGGGCCCGTCGCCTGCACGCGCTGCTACGGAGAGGGGCTCAAAAAGTGTTGACGTTGTAGGGTTTGCACAAACTCTCCCAGGGCACGCAATTGCCAATATCCGCTCCCCGGTCGCTTGCCGAGGACGTCCGGCTGAGTCTAAACTCGAGATCCGCCCACCGCTCAAGTCTGAAGTGAAGGGCAACCCGCTTTAATTTCTCCCAAAAACGATTTAGTTTCGACAAACGACGTCGTCAGATTTGGTCTCGACGTCATCTGGCAAATATTTGAATTTAGATGTTTGGGGAAAACAATATATTGCCTTTAGGTAATTTCCATTTAGTTTAAAATAAAAAAATTAATTTTATTTTTAATTGGAGTTCAAACGTTATGCTTTTATTTAAGAATTGAATGACTGAAAATATCCATAATTTTAGATAAATAATATTGCTCTCGGTTAATAATGTAAAGAAATCAAACTACACTGATGTCGGGCTCACAAATAAAAAAATGTTTAATTTTCTCATATGTTCTATTTCATCTGATTTTGTGTTAAATTGTTTTGAAATTAGTGACGAATTAATAATTCCAACAATGACCATTTATTCAAATTTTTCACAAAGGAAAGACAATGCTTAGTTCAAATCCATATCTTACCTTCATGAATACGAGTTTTCATTTCACAGTAGAGATATGAAAATTCATGGCTATAGAAATTGTACATCACATCCCGAAAAAACAGTTAAAAAATCCTGTTGATTTACTTACCTGGAATGGAGGTACTTCTTGAAATTTACGACGGTCAAGGTGCAGAAAATTAGCCGTGCCTCAATTCTGATTGCCCAACTTCTGAGGTCCACGATGACTGATGTGTTCTCCCTCGCAAAGCCCGTCACCAAAATCTGGCGAAGTGGCAGCCCTCGCAAAGCCCGTCACCAAAATCTGACGAAGTGGCAGCCCTCGCAAAGCCGGTCACCAAAATCTGACGAAGAGGCAGCCCTTGCAAAGCCCGTCACCAAAATCTGACGAAGGGGCAGCCCTCACAAGCCCGTCACCAAAATCTGACGAAGGGGCAGCCCTCGCAAAGCCCGTCACCAAAATCTGACGATGTGGCAGCCCTCGCAAAGTCCATTACCAAAATCTGACGATGTGTTCTCCCTCGCAAAGCCCATCACCAAAATCTGACAATGTAGCAGCCCTCGAAAAGCCCGTCACCAAAATCTGACGGTAGAACAATGTTTTGACTGGGCTATGCTTAAACTGCATTGGGAAATATACGTCTCAAAGATCTGTATTGAAATTCAACTTGCTGTATCAGGTATGGTAGGATTTTCACTAGCATTACAATAATAGGACGAATTTTCTTAAAAAGAGTGTGTTTTTGATTTTGGAATATTTCTTAATGCCTTCACAAAAATTCGAGAGCACCCTAAATTATTCTGAGTTGCAATAATGTTTCCTTATAGAAAATTAATATTCACATGAAGTAAAATTTGAAAATTCATCCATCTGGATGCTAAATTGTTTAGGTGCTATAAATAACAGCTCTCGCTCAAACTAAAAGAAGGCAATAAAGTTCATCAGATGAATCTCTTCGACATATACGAGTACACTCGTCGGCTTCTAATAATGATAATGAGCTCGTTTTTAAAACGAGGACAATTCCACTGATGAACCGCTGCAGTCCCGTAAACATCGAGTCACCAAGACCTGCATTGCTGCCTTGTAAGCCCCACGAGGAAGGCACAGACAGCACCGTAGACTACTGAGCCCTGCCGACACTACTGGAGGTGGCAACATTTCTAGACTGCATTTGTGGTGGTCTGGCGCTGGCTGTCTGAGTGTGGTGGTGTGGGTGTATTGTGTGTGTGATGGAGTGGCTATTATGTGTGTGTGGTGATGTGGCTAATTTGTGTGTGTGGTAGAGTGGCTATTATGTGTGTGTGTAGTGGAGTGGCTATTATGTGTGTGCGGTGGGGTGGTTGTTTTGTTTGCGTGGTGGTGTGGCTGTTTTGTGGGTGTGGTGGAGTGGCTGTTTAGTGGGTGTGGTGGAGTGGCTATTTTGCAGGTGTGGTGGAGTGTCTATTATGCGTTTGTGGTGGAGTGGCTATTATATGTGTGTGGTGGTGTGGGTGTTTTGTGTGTATGTAGTGGTATGGCTGTGAGCGAACTCGGTGTGTGGGTATAAATGTTTGAGTGTGACGGTGTGGCCGTTAGTGTACGGCTCTAGCAGTCTGTGTGTGTGTGTGTGGGTGTGTGTGTATGGATGT
>VOMN01037998.1:0-11607 GCA_014899125.1 Orchestia grillus
GATAACTTTCTACAAACTATCCCTGATAGGCCTCCCTCGCCTCACAATCATCAAACGGCGAAGGGCAATCGGCCTCGTTCAACAGCTCGCTGATCTGAGGCGGCACACCATGCACACAAAGCGGTGGCACCCCAGTGTAGTCCGGGCATAACGGCCGAAACATCTTCAAGTACATCGAAGTACAGGTATACATCGTCAACGAAGGTGTACCTGTTTGTCCGAAGCAAGCGTTTATGATAACCATTAAACATACCTAAATTGCAGTTGAGCTTAAAGTAGCAACATACAAGTTGAAGCACGTATGCTTCTTGCGGCGGCAAGC
Source organism: Orchestia grillus (assembly GCA_014899125.1). NCBI lineage: Eukaryota > Metazoa > Arthropoda > Malacostraca > Amphipoda > Talitridae > Orchestia > Orchestia grillus. The sequence continues at coordinate 323 of VOMN01037998.1, forward strand.
CTGTTGAGCATGTCATTAATTCAGCTTCACTACGTAATGCTATATCTTCTTGAACATTGACTGTCTTTGTGTCTTCCATATTACCATAATGTTATTATGTCCACTTACGTGAGTTTCACACTGGTTACCTTTAATATGCGGCAAAGTAATTCAATCTATTCCAAATGCTCCGTTTTTTTTACAATGCGTAATGTTCGCGGGTGTTTCTCGCTAACAATTAATGATTCGTACTATGCCGATTGATTTGCTTTTAATCTTGAGTTTGATTCTTTCATGCGTGAGAATTGCACCGCTCTACTAGCGATGAAGGAGGAACGAGTGGTAGTTTATTGTAGTTCGCATAATTGCAACATTTATTCTGCGTTAAAGGGAGCATTTAAAATTAAATATATTGTGCACTGAACATAACTGGCAACGTTTTTTTTCAGTCATGCTGAAATTTAATGTAACAAATACAAAGGTAAATGCTTCCATGCATAACATGGGCATCTACGTATGGGTTCGAAAGTTTCTCTTTCTTACTGATTGCAAGATATGAAATCATGATCAACCAAATACGATCTTTCTGCTAAAAATATGTATAAGAACTACAACGTATGATTGTGTAAATTTTCAACGTACACACTAATGTATCAAACCGCAAAATAGTTTGCTTATTTGAATACGTGACATAAAATATATGTGTGTCTATATAATCAAGATAAAATGAAGGGCCGAAATTTTTTGAGAAAAAGACTTGTTTTTAGTCTTTTAATGAAAACACTAAAAACAAAAGACTTTTTCTCACTGAATTTCAGCCTCATATTTTTAACTGATGCGCTGTAAACCTAAATTACTATGTTTTATCTTAAATGTAGGGCATGCATATTAGTTTTTCAGTTACTCCCACGTATCAGAAACTACCGCCCACAAACATTTCAGTTTGAAGGAATTTTGTTAATGGAATATCTCGAAAACTTTATTTCGGACACAGAAGTTTAAACTTCAACTTGACCTGTAACAATATTAAAAAGAAACATTACAAATTCACGCAACACAGTGTTCCATTGCACATCAAGTTCAATTTATTTTAATCGGCAGAAAGTAGATATCTAATTACGAAAGGTTACAGTTATTCGTGTATAATTGGGCATGATTAAGCTAAACTTGAAAGCGAAGCACACGCACGGAGCAGAACTGACAGTGACGTGCGCAGAGCTGGTGCGGGCTGACACTCGCCGAAGCATAAACCTACACGCGAGACTTTGTCGTAGTGGACTCACCTCAATGTTTGAGAACGTACGGCTGCTCAGATATTAGTTGAAGTTAATTAAGGGAATTTCGAATGCCTGTTAAGCTGATGAAAAGAAGATAAAGAAACCTTATGAAATGCTGAAATTATACAAAAAACAAAAGCTCTTTCAAATCTTTACGCTATAAATGTAAAGAAATTCAGGATTGTGCGTAAAATTTCAAGTGTGTTAACTCGTGTTCATTTTCCAGTGCTGACTTAGGGCTTTATACGCCGAGAGTCATTAGATTCATAAACTATATCAAGCAAAGCTGCAACATTTAATTTGTTATAATCATCTAACATTTCAAGATTTCTCCAGTCTAATAATCTTAAAGCTACTTTTCCTAAGAGGAGAGGCATCCGGTGCAACCTGCAGCCACGACTGATGCATTGAGATTTTCGACCTCAGTTTTCTACCTGTAGCAAAAATTAAAGTTACTTTTTTGATGGCTGTACACACTGTTCAACTGGTCTGGGGAATAATTGATAAGAAGTTTCATGGATTTTGTCTGAATATTTACTTGATTGATTAACAAACCATACAACATTCAGTTGATTTTAGCAAAAATATACTTCAAATTCTTCATCATGAAGGCCCTCGAATAGTTATCTCAGCAGTTCCTAGGAGATGAACATAAAGCATACTTTTCATAACACGTTACCTGCAGAATAACATCAGCGTGGTTCTCCAATTCGATAGCAGATGGTGGACAATAACATACATTCGTACATAACTGATTCCTTTTCACAAGATACAAGGATACATTTGAAAAATTACGCATTGGCAAAGTTGAAACACTCATGGTATTAAAATACTCACGAGCGGAAAACGGGGAGATTTGGTCATCGTGAAGAGTGGAACCTTTCAGATCATGATAAAATTGAGTGAGTTTTTTTATTTGTGAGATAAACTAGAGAATTTATTTTTTATTCAACAAACTCTCAACTGAAATATGTTTTTGTGAGAGGCTGCAGGGAAAATCATTGATAACAAAAATAGGTCCCACAATATAAATATCTAAATAACATTAACTATAAAAAAAAGATAAAGTAAAGTTTCCGTAGATGTAAAATCGAGCTCATTCTTAGAAGAGGAAAATCAAAAAGGCTTTTTAAAGCAAATATGTCTATTTCTCCAGTTCAAAATCCAGATTCTTATCATCAAAATCATTATTTTTGCCTGGGTAATCACTTAAGTCACAACAGAATGTCTAAAATAGCCAAGACCTTTACCTTGCATTTATATTGTTCACAAGATTTCACTTGCACAAAATCGTTCCTACATGAAAATTCCAACTAGAGTTCTATGATCAACTTCACATGAACTGCACTTCTATGCCAATAATATACGCGATTTTGATGGAATGCTAATAAAAACGTATAACTTTTTCCGGGAAACTTTAGCAGAACACTTACAGTTTAGCTAACCAACAAAAGACCTACGCACACGTGTGAGAGAGAAGCTTCGGAGGTGTAATCTACTTTAGAATGCGCTCTAAATTGCTTTCATAACTGATCTGAGAATGGATTATGGTAATAAAGAGCTGCACACCAGGCAGATATCCCACGTAAATGGTTACATTATTCTTCTACCAACGCCTTGGACAAAGAAAATTGCATTGCTTAATACACGTGGACGTGGGCTTGTAGTAAAAGCGCTCATGGCTGGATTTTTTTCTTTCAAGATACATCACGCTCTAGTTTTCCGTGATCCCACATCCGCGATGCAGTCCATTCTAAAAGATAATGAAAGTACGGTGAGAAGATTCATCCGAGTGGTTTCAAGAGAGGATCATTTTATTACACACTTTACTGTACACGAAGAATAATATAATTACATTCCCCCTAGTTATATGTATCTCGGGCTGAAAAAAGAGTATGCATAGCTGGTAAGATAATTATCATTTCTGGTTCATCCAGTGCTGTTTACTAAATTTGAAAGTTCAGTAATGGTGTTTGCTTAGACTGATTTTAAAATATTCTAGGGAACCATTTGAAAACTTTCTAGTTTTCAGTAAAAAAGACAAATCTAAGAAAACTGAATCAAACATTTTTGATATAAAATACATTTTCGAGACAATAAGCTCGTAAAAAATAGGACTTTCCGAGCTTATTGTACTGTTGAAAAAAGGTTGTTTCGAGCATTCGCTCATCATCAGCTGTGAAACGAATGAGCTACATCTGATACGATTTCTTTGGAGATGTGATTCATTCTTTTCAGTTTTACGAGTTTGTCTCGAAAATATATTTTATCATCAAAAATGTTTTATACAGTTTTCCGAGATCTTTTTTTTAATGGCTATAAAATAGTTGGTAGCATGTATCCATACATTAGACCAAAATTTTACTAAGCAAGAGGCGATCAAAAAAGTTTTGATATTTATGAGCTATGCCAATTAGTAAAGTATTAAAGCACCATGGAAGACCCTCTAGAGTCTAAAAACTATTGGACCAAATTTTTATGCAAAAGAAAGTTTTTGTCCAATTTATCTACTGTGGAGATGTACAAAAACATCCAAACTTTTTAATTCGATAGAGTTGCTTCTTGTAGTGATTTCATCAACTTTGCATTTCCGATGTTGTTGAACGTACATTTCAAAATATTCCGTCAGTGTTTTATGATCATCTGAAATTGAGAAACTTGGGAAATTTAAGAAAAAACGAGGTATTTGTCCACCTACGCAGGCATGTTAAAATGTAACAGTTGTATCATATATTACGAATCTAAAATATTAAAACCTTAGTAAATTTTATTTCTGCAAAATGAAGCTTTGTTGTTCGTTGATACAGAAATTCGAAAAATATTTTAACGTTGCAGCAACCAATAGCATCGCTGTAAATTCTTAGGTTGAAGCTTCATGAATGCTGTTGAAACGGTCAGAGTAGGCGTCGTGATTAACCAAATCGAATTTTACCACAGCATGCCATTGCGGATCATATTTATTTGAGTATCATTATAACTTAGTTCTCTTTACTCCCACAGCTGTGCTCTCGTTGTGTTCAAGTGCTGGAAGGATCTCTATATATTAAACAAAAAAAGAAATTCAGCGTTGCTTCGCTACTGGTGAGGAATACATTAATCGAATACGAGTGAGGCATCATTAAAAAAATGACGTTTCAGTCCAGATACAAAAATTAACATATTTGATGTGAAGTGTTTTGATTATCTTGCATGAATTCTAGGCAAGGAAGAAGAAACTAGAAGAATTTGTGATAGTGCTATTACAACCAATTGTCTTGTTCAGATTTGAATTGATTCAAATTGACTCAACAGCTCCAAGTAAAAAGCTGGAGATTTTTTTCTAGAGTAACTGCAGCCTGGGCGCGAAGTCCTCCACGGGGCCGCGGCCAGACGCTCGGAATGAGGCTTTGGGTAGGTGCGTCTGCAGGTCGACTTCGGGGCAGAGGAGAACATTTTGCAGCTGCTGTGATGTCCTGGGTCCTCAAAATATAAGTTGGCAGGGATCAAAGTGGCTCTCTTGGAGCGTAAAAGCACAAGCTCTGCCATCCAAAAGGTCTCACGGGAGTTAATTGATTGACTGTAGTTCCCAACTGTTGCTCAAGTTGACTTGAAAGGGTGCTCAAACTGCGTTCTGAGATTGTCGGGTATGTGAGTAGATGACTGTGGAATAGAATGGGACCCACAAACATTACTAATGAAACTTGAAAAGCTCAACACCGAATAAAGACAAGCCAAAAACAAGGGTTGGAAATTTCCATACGGTTCCAAAGGGGCATTTTGCTCTACGAACAATGTGTAACATATTTCTACCGTTTGAATATACGCTAAATAATTAATCCAAAGTTCTACTCAAAACATTACTTACAATTATGTCTTATACATCTTTCGAGTGAAAGCTTCATTCGTGGAAAAAGTTCTTTTTCGCCCCTGAAGGAACGTTCTCGATTGCGCGAAGAAATGGGACGAGTACTCTATTTTTGGCATGAGAGCTGAGAGTCAACTTGAACAAATTCGAAGAGTAAGCAATGGCTAATCAGTTCGTATTCGCCGGTTTAATGCTGGATTTGATTGGATAAGAAATTTGGACATCATCCTTAATGGTTGAGATGGACACGGTGCAGCTATGAACAGCATCCGGGAGGGTAAAATTACAATTTTTTAGACAAGGTGGCATGAAGTGTAAAATTAATAACAACTTTTCTCCATAAATTGATAACAAAATAAGATTGCTTGATCGGATTCTAAGATTGTTTGTCATATACTATTTAATTGCATGGCACCGGAAGTTTCTCCGTCAAATTTCAAAATTTCATACGGCTAGCTCAATGACAGTATTTTCCAGCAAGATCGTCAAAAAACAGTTTTTAATATTTTGACAGGCTAGTGGGGTGCTCTGACCTGCTCTAATGTGCTGTAAGCCCCATTCGTCGACGGATAGTTGCCCTTTACCTGCTTCATAATCTATTTTATGCGAAGCTGCCCCAACTTATGATCTCTTCCTTCCCTGCTTTTGAAGTCCAGTACATTCCTATTTCCCTTCGTAGCTGCAGAACAGTCAAAGTTTGCTTCAAATTGAAAGCTTTCAATCAGCTGAACATGAAATGCTGGCTTCATTTGAGTCACCTTAGCGCTAGATTCTTCTTGCTCAAGCTTTACGCTTGAATTACCATTATTACAGGAATCGTATGGATTTTCAGTACCATTGAAGGCCTCATTACTCGTCAGACTGGGGCTTCGATAGCCAGACTGGTGCAGCTCGGCTGAGTTATGGGGTGCAGACGCTACACGTTTGCACTGTCAAGCGGGTAGTCATTTAGAAACCATTCATCACTGGAGCTCATTCTCATGAAGCAAGGCTAAGAACGATCACATATAATTATGCAAACCTCATTTCCTAAAGATCGAACTTCTTGCTGCAACCCAAGTCTCTCCAAAAGAAACGGGATATCCTGCGTACTTAAAATGGAAACCTGAGTGACATGAACTTTAGCGGGGAGTCACTCGAGCATGCTTCAAGATTCCATACAAGATGTGAAATAGTTTTCTCCGTTCAAGGCTGAAATTTACAGGATTTATTTAAGACGGGACTACATCTTCATTAAATCATCTGGTTCTAGCCTGACAGTAAGAACTTCTGCCGGAGAATTACAACACAAATAATAAGGGAAGCACGAAATTCTAGTCATCGCATTCCTTTCGCCTTGAGTTTCTGCAGGCTGCACCTCTCATTAAACATGATAATGCATTCTCACTATCAGGATACAGTAAGACAAGCAACAATTGTGCCAGCACCGTGCCCTGCACAGCCCTGGCATCGACGGATCGTGCTCAGGTAGATACGCGTCAGCAAGATGGATATGCGCATTAGTTGCTGCACGTCATTCCCCTACACAGCTTGACAGCCCGGCGCCCTGGCGCGCTGTCCTTTAATACATCAAGGGATTGCGTTTGTGTTATTCCAGTTAATTTGGGAGCAAAGCGCTCCGCCGCAATCTAGAGCCGGGTAAACTTGCTTGCTCCTGGTAACGTCCTTGATTAAATACTCCATTCAATGTGCTTATTTGAAAGAAAGAACCACGCGGGCCACGACAAAAGGTGTCTCCAGTAATTTGCATTCACACTGGTTAATGCGAGTTTCTTGTTGGATCGGTTTTACTTATTTTTGAATGAATGTTTGTTTCGAGTGAAGGAAAAACAATCTTTTCTTTTCATCGGAAGCTCACGTTCATTTATGACCTTGGAAAGGGTTGTTATTCACACACACGGGGGGTATTTATGTTGAACTTAAGCCAACACGAGTAATCACGAACACTATATCGAAAATTATGATATCGTTTGGTAGAAATAATTCAAACACAGTTTAGAGTCGTTTTTAAATTTTCCGAGATCATTGCAGCAGCTACGGACGATGCTGAGGTCGTCCGTGTCATGACGGTCCCGAGGGAGTAGCACTGCACGCACCCGCTCTGTGTTATCCAGCGGCTTCATTTATTTTTCGTTTCTTTGCATTCGGCTACAATAAACTATTCGCAAATCATATTCGTCCTATCAAAGAGTAATCAATAGTAAAAAGAAAGGATGAAACTCACAAAATTCAACACCATAACCTCTAAGGTAACGAAATTTTTTGAGTAATGTGAACGTATAATTACGCTCCTCTTTCTTCATGGCCTCTCCATCACGCGAGAAAACGACAAAGGAGGCATTTTCACCCAACGTTCATCAATATGGTTGTGTTTTCTATGTTTCAATAGAATGGAATAAAATGATGTCTATGTGTGACCGTAGCATACAAAATTTTGTTATTGCAACTTTTTTTTGGCAGCAGATGCGAATGAGAAAATGATTATTATATTCGAATTCAGCAACGCTGGAGGTGTTCCGTGATTTGATTACTGAATGTGACTTGTTTTGAACTAAAGAGAAAACCAATTTATTTTGTTTTTCCTTTATGCTACAAATAAAATAATTTACAGTGCAGCCGTCGTCAACAGCTTTTTCCAGTAATAACTCAGTACTATTTGCCCTATCAATACCAATTTTACAATTATTGTTGGCTGGTTATGGCTTGAAACGTGTTATTCATATTGACGGTAAAAATTATGGCGGCTAGTTCCGTTGTACAAATGATTTTGAAAAGTTCTCTGATTTTCCCGCGGTGAGTGGAAGAGTAATGTGTGCAGAACAAACACAAAGGCAATTTTTTTACTCGTAAATAATTTTTCCCCTCAGTTTTTATCAACCTGTTAGCCGTTTATGAAGCATTTGTTAGAATAGAACGTGAATAGCATTCGTTAGTTAGAGGCGTAAATTCCTTCATTTTTCTTTATGAGCAGGTATCGGACGTCTCAACATGTAGCCTAAAGTTGACTAATCATGAATACCTCGACGCCAGCAGGCGCCCAAGTATCGTGCATTTGTGAATATTTGTCAATTATGCTTCTTGTGTCGATGGTATTCGTTATCGAACGAAGAAATTCATGCTCTAGTTTTTTCTATCGTTGTATTCAGCCACCTTCTTGCGAATGGGCCAAGTCTACATGCTCTAAAGTATAGAGTGTAAATAAAGTATGATAATTTTAAGATACTTGTTTCCAAACTTGCTTCGATGTTAAACTTACTTAAGTGTCACTATGATGTTCTCTTCAGCCAAAGTATGACTGATCTGCTTTTTTTCGTGATATACGAGCATAAAATGAAACTTAGAGCTCTATATTTATAAAGACATCACTGTTAGAAAACTGACATTTTTCCCAGAGGCATTGGCAAAAATATGATTAACGTAGTAGCCTTTTTTTTACAAGTAGTTCAGTAAAACTTCTGAAACACTGGAAAATGAAATCCTGCATGGGAGTCAAAATAATCAGCGCGATGAAGCACTTAGAAACCAAATCACGACACACGTTAAATAACTCTTTCCTTAAGATTTGAGGACCTAAAATTGATACATTTTTAATCCTATTCTTATTTACAGGCGTTGAGATTTTGGTGTCAGCTTATAAGATGTTCTCTCACCTGTGGTGGACGAGTCAAGGTTGCCTAGAGGTCGGTTGTCATGGCAGGGCTTTAGAAAACTGGATTAACGTGAGAGCCGAGTGACAGGCGTCTAAAAAATTCATGTGCATGTTTTATGAACAAAATTTCAAAGTTATCAATTATGACCCCTACAATAACACTGTACTGCAGACTTCATTGAGGGATTTTCATAGAACCACAGATAAAACATTCGTCCCCTTCTAATAACATGGTGTAGGACCTCCACGAGCACGAATAATGACGACAATTCTGCTCGCCGTTGAGTCTACAAGTGTTATAATGTACACTTCGTTGATTTTAAACCACGTTTGCATCATCTGATCTCGTAGTACGGCCACAGCACGTGGAAGATCTTTTCGACCTATAACTTGTCATCGTTAGTGGTCCCTCAAATTTTCTATCAGGTTCATGTATTGGGACTTACTTGGCCGATATAAATGCCAGACATATTCTGCATCACTGTTATGCCAATTAATGACAGTTCTAGCCCGATGAGCCCGGTAGTTCCTGAAAAACATGCGTTGCAACATGTTTTTCTTCATTCAGTTATTGTGCAAATGACAAAATTGATTATCTAACAGCTGAATGTAGTCACGCTGGTTCAGTTTAACGGACACCATACTTAAAGGACCGACTTCTGGGTAGCTGAAACAGACCCAGAACATGACAGACCCTCCTCCTCCTTGCGTCGCCCTTTATACGCAGGCTTCGCTGAAGGCTTCATTGGTTATTTGAGGAACCCAACTGGGGAGATCATTGCAATAGAGACAGAATTGTTGTTTATCTGACGACAAGACAATTCTTCACTCCTCTACCGTCCAATGTGCTTGTATCTTGGCCCAGTTTAAACGAGTGGTCTCGTGGGCAGCAGTTAACATCGGCCGTTTTCGATTTACCCTGCTCCAGATATATCCATTACATGGAGTTCGCTGCGAAAAGTTCTTTCAGAGACAGCAGGAAAGGGCCATCATTGACGTTTTTCACTAATTTAATTTTTTATGCTAAATGATTTCGGTCAACAATGCGGAACACACGGCGGCAATCCCTATCGGTTAGAATTTTCGTCCAACCATAATTTTGCCTCGAATTGTCGTGTATGTATCGAATTATTTCCATTTTTGTTGTTCTGCCTCATAGTGCGGCGTGGAACACGAGCGAACTCTGCTACTACCTTCACCGAGTGTCCCTTAGCTAGGCCATGTACAATGGCATTTTTTACCATCCGCGACGTCTTGCTTCCGTCCCATCGTTGTCGAGCAACTAGAAACAAGGATACACCTTGCCAGCTCTGAAAGAAGACTGATGCCAGTCCGGTATTTGCAAATAACCTAAACTTCGATCACAGCAATGAAAACCTATAGATGTACGTAGTAAATAACTGGAGATCAAAAAATAATAGGTGACAAATTTCTTGCCCGGGGAGCTTATTAATGTAAATAAAATTTAGCGCTACGCTTATCGAGCAAGCAGTCTTAATTATCCCAGTCTGATGTACGCGGACAGTTTTTCACGGAATGCTAGATAACGTTGTCATAGAACTGGGGATTAAAGAAGTGTGAAACGTTTATGGAGTTTTAAGATATAGGAGAATTAAAGACATTCATAATAAATCTAATGACTCGGAGAACGACTAACCTGGGGAAACGTTCATATTGCCTAGGCAGGGAATAGAGCTCTTGAATAGCCCGGAAAACAGGTGTCTCGTGGTAACATCACTGATAATGGCAAGGTGAAAAGTACTAAGCGCATTCTCTTGTGGGGCATTTACAGGCCCAACATTAATGATTAAGACAAGTATTTTTATCAAGAAATGCAATGGAAATGGGGCTTACTACTTTATTTTAAAGCGTACTCAATAGTGGGAACATAAAAAGTTAAAAATCTTGATGGATCCCTTACTTTTGCAGCGGGAAAATATAGAGATTCACAGGCCGTTTTATAGGGCGAAGGCATGAGGAAACTTTTGGTAATGTTTTTGAAAACTAAATATAGAGGATACAATAAAAGCACAACTGATTTATTGAACAACATTGTCATAAAAAAACAAGTGGTTAACGACAGAACGTAGCAGCGTTACTGAGTAGCATAACAGTACATCTCTGAAAACTGCGTCAACAGAGACGATAGTGATGGAGTACCGTAGGGTATATATGTACTGTGGATGGTTTCTAAGAAAAAATGCAAGCCTCACTTTTAAGTGCTAATAAAATGGACCTCAATGAACTGATTTTATCATACTTGGTCTCACTGGATGCAGAAATTTATTTTGTATCACACCAATGCAGAAATTTTGTAAATTAAAAGAAAATATACGTCTGGGAAAAATTATTTCTTAGGCACGTAATTTTTGGATTTTCTTGAAGCATTTCCGAACCTATATTAATATTTTCTTGATTCTTAGCGCTTCGTTTTCTTCCACTTCTTTTCTCGTTCAAATTGATTTCAGGCTTTCTTCATTGAATTTGCGCACAATACGATGCAAGGTTAATTTAGTTGGAGACGCTCTTCCACGAA
>VOMN01037999.1:0-38304 GCA_014899125.1 Orchestia grillus
ATATTCCTGTTTGATATCATTATTTTTACTATTCCACGCATTGTGATTTTTCTGTACGCCCAACTGCATCGACCTGGAGTACTTATTTAACGATTTATCGGCCTTTGACAGTGAGTGGTTTCTCCTTGCAAACACTTCCCAGGCCCAAAAAATTATGACGCTAACTATTCAGGAATGCCGCGGGTTCACAATAGTGTTATATGTAAGCATCATTTTAGCGCCAAATAGGTGGTTCTACACGTTTTTTTATAGCATCATTAGGAAGTGTATATATATATATGGGACTCCCGTGAAGTTCAGATTCTTCGTAGTTGAAAAAGTACAACTACTCCAGTTTTAATCGTATGTAAACGATATTGTGCTCATTCGATAGGGAATTTCTATGCGCATAAAATGGTGAGTGTATGGTGCCATTTCATTGCGTTTGAAAAATATATAGACCTCAGAGTGAAAAAAATGTAAGAAAAATTAGAAGTTTTTGAAAAAAAATTCATAAAAAAGTAACTATTTGGGTGCGTCACACCAAAGTCCCACAAATTTATTTTACACATTTAGACGCATAAAATAGACGTTTCGCATCTCTCTTTGTAGAGCAAATATTGTGGGATTTGACATATTTAAAAAAGGTTTCGAAAAGTTTCATTTTCTTTCGATAACTCGTTTTCTTTCGAGAAATCAAAAAATTTATTGGCAGCAACATGTATTAGTTTTATTGAGCGACATACGTGTGCCAAATTTGAAGCAGATCTTTCCCATACGGAAAGCTCTATGTCAAAAATGGCACGGTCCCCTTTTAAGATGATCGCTTTCAATGTCTTTCACAGAGTTCACCACTCACTTCATTGACCTCACTCCTGTGCACACGGACTCGCCACACAAATCGCCTGAAAATGAGATCAAAAAGAGTGCGTTTTTACTTTGTTGTACAGATTGCGAGAGTTCGAGGTGCGGCTACCTTACCTATACAGGGTGAGCCACAAAAAGTGTCAAGATTTTTAAATACTCATTTGGCAGTATTTTTCGTAGAGGACTCGGCGTAACATTGTATTAAACATTAGTTTGTCTCCTCATAGCAGACAAAAAGCATTTTGTTTCACAGGAATAGTTTAGGAAAAGTTACACAAAAAATAAGGGTGACTATTTTCCTGAATGTGCGAGTGAACCGTCAAAAGCGTCGTCACCAAGGATATTTGTTAAAAGTACACTGAGAATTAAAACAGAAAGAAATTAAATATTAGGAATTCTCAACATGAAATATTCAACAATATTGATTATACAAGGTTTTTTCAGCCCGTATTCATGTTTATATTCCAACCAATGGCCACCGTTGTTTTCAGATCATTTTTCACATCGGACTCTCATTTCTCGCATTGATTTTCGAATTATTTCTGAGTTGCTTCTAAATACGTTTACATTTCTGGTGATACAGTCACTTAAATATTGCAAGTCTATTTAAGGTTTATCATAAAATGTATTTTTCAAAGTGCTTCGAAGAAATAAATTGCATGGAGTCAGATCGGGACCGCGTGGTGGCCATTTCACCCTGTGTCTAACTCCAATGACATGCTTTCCCAATACTTCGTTTATACGGTTCCATACGCCAATAGTTCTGTGGCATGGAGCTCTGTTTTGCATCCATATACTCTATTGAACCTGAGATTCATAAAAGATGTATAATTTAATTGAATTTGTTTCTAAAAAAATTGAATAACTCAATTATCTTATCTCGCCCAAATATCTCGATAAAAAACGCATACTTTTTGGGTATCTGTACCTAAATTATTCCCGAGAACCAAAAAGCTTTTAAGCTGATATAAGTAAGCAAATTAATGTTTGAAATGTGGCCAGTCCAAGCCAAGGTTTCTACGATCAATACTCAAAGTAGTAACATGTATTTAAAAATGTGAACTCTTTTTTTTTTGTGGTGGCATACTCAGATATTTCATCGCGAGATTTATTGTATTCACCAGTTCGAATTTGTTTTTCGGACCCAAATTTTCACGTCAAAATCTTTTGTGGAGACGAGCCTGCAGCTATGGACTTCTTATCACGTCGTGTTCCAGTTTATTTCATTACTTTTCATGAGCCAGATATTTTTGTCAGGGAAGGATCGACCCCTTATCCACTGTGAACTGTGCGAATTGTCGAGACGCACTCAGTCTTAACGATCGAGACGGTCTCGTATAACATTATAATTTTTGAAATAATTTTATTTATCAAAAGGCGACATCACATTTGTTTGGCTGCTGAACCGTGAAATTTCACCTCATTCTGTCAATTTATTCCTAACAAAGTTCCATACACACAATGGTTCGTGTTTCGTTGTCATTATGTCGCTTTGTCTACGTCTTAAACCGGTCACGAGCAGTTATTGAGCTTGGCAGAGCGGTGCTCAGGCTTGTTTCACCTCAACATTGCTGACGAACTTCAGTTCTCGACTTACGAGCTCTGCATATTTTTTACGTAATTGGTTAGGATTGTCTGCGCACTCGTAAAATAAAGAGGGAATAATATTTTTTTTTCATAGGAGTTAAGTGATTCAATTTGAAATTTCATCAACGTGCCTCCTCTGTATCAAATTTTTAATTTCTCGCACCAATGCCTCTGATTTAATTTATTCTATATAAATTCACCACTCGTTTTGAAGATGAAATGATCGTATCGATTGTGCCGTTTTTAATTATCGGTAGAATTGAAAGCGACAAAAATAGCTGGGCAACTCGTATTGGAACGTATTTTTACCAGCACAGCCATGGAAAGCTGAGTAAAAACACTCATTTATGCCATTTATTGTTGCTATGACTTTCAAGTGATTAACATTTTGGTATTCCTACGAATTACAGTAGTTAACCAGCAAACTTTAGATGAGTTAATGCCTGCGAACAGGCATAATCCTACAGGATTATAGAAAATAGTTGTGGGTGTAGTCCCTCATCGACTGCAATTTCCCATCTCAGGCTCTGTGTTAATGGGTCTAGGCATGCATGGCAGATAGTGAATAGTTGAAAGCTAGTAGGATTGATGTTCCGCTACACTCGAAGTAATTTCATATGGCACAAAAATATTTTCCAATTCTAGTTTCTCAATGATTCTGATAGAAAGTAAAATAACTATTCCAATGTATATGTACTGTATACTCCAGATTTAAGCCTGATTTCTATTTAAGTTTGATGTTCACGGTATGCCAAACGGAATATTTAAATTTCATTCAAGGACTGCACTAATGAACTGTTATCAAAACTTTCAATTTGAATTGTACAGCAACGAACCGAGTAGCTTGGTAAAAAAATTGCTGAAACATCCCGCTATTTCTGAAGAATCTTTTTTGAGTATGAAATTTTTTCCTATACAGTTACTCGTGGAATTTATTCACTTTCACAATCATTTAAGCCGCGAACTTATTACTATAATTTTTCGTGATTATTTTCACTTTATTTTTTCCGCTCAAACTATAGTTGAAAAAGTCAGCTTTTAAGACTAAAAAATGACAACAAAAACAACCGAGTGGTCCATTCCTACCCAAGCCCTCTGCCGTCCAAAAAAAAAAAACCTTTATTAATTTCAACACATTTTACCATCGGGTTTCCAACGCCCTACAACTACTGGCGTGGTGAGGGATCTGAGGAATGTGTGGTTTAAGCTTCCTTTTCCAAGGGAAGTACTCCCTGGTTACGTGAAAGGCCTCGTCTGAGCCGAGGTTCGAACCGTGGTTCACCCGCTTGCGAGGCCATCTCGCTAACCAGTACGCCATGGATCCCACAGCGTCAGGCGGCCGAGCTTACCATCTCGTGATGACGTCACACCGCACCATCATCGTGTTGGTCGAGCACACTAACACCGAGGACGTACATTCGCTCAAACATTTTGTCAGCTGATACACATTCTACAATTGAACTCTCTTACGACGCAACAAGCACAGTCATTCTACAAAATTTACTTTTACATAGATAAAGTTTGTGTGATACTAGTAAAATTCTGATATGCATGAACTGGACATGAAAATAAGTATCTAACATACGTATTTTCCAGGTTCCAGAATGAAAAAAATGAAAAAAAAGACATTTGACGGACAAATTTACACAATGATCATTATGCAAATGCATGTGATGGCATAAGTATATGTCATATGCACAAATTTAAGTTCGTTTGGATAAATTTACATTAACGTACGTAACACTCGTAAAAACTTCAACGAATAATTAAACGTACATGAAAGAAATGAAATAAGTGGAAAATGAGGAACAAACTGTATGAATTATTAAATTATTAACCCATGAAAAAATATATAGCACCTGTTACTGCTACTCTCTCAGCGCGTATGGAACAGCGTTGGTTCAGAATAATACGCTCGATGCTCCAATAATTTCACACCTTGACACTGAACACTCCGACTGCAGCGGGACCCGATGTAGAGGTCACAGGCGCCGTAAATTAACACGATACTGTCTGTCACTTAGCAGTTAACTGTTTATCACACCTAAATATGTACGAATACGTCCAGGACAGCGGAAATCCTTTAACAACGGAAGACAAAATGTACGGATGAAATAATTTATCGAACGCAAAGTAACTGGAACTACTGAATTTTTCATTGCTTTGCTTTAGATATTTTTTCGGATGTACTCCGCGTTCACCCAAACGTAAATGATGAGTTGTGCGTGAGTTACAGAACTTAGGTTTGGATACCTGATTTTGCTTCAGTGCACCAGCCTCTTGAAGTCAGTGTCCGTGCGAGCTGTGCAGTTGTGCTACATGAAATTAATAAAAGAAAACATTTGCACTAATCCCTTTTACGAATGATATACGAGAGTGAGAATTGTCAACACGGTGAGCAACAATTCTGGGTGTTTCACGTCCGATGCAAAACAGTAATAAACTAATTTTTGCCGAAGAAATTTTTTAAACCTCCATCACCGATTCATCTTTTTTCCTTTTCAACTGAGATGATAATCTGTACATCTTGTACCACCACTCTATGAAAATCTAATGCTTACAGATCTTCATGTTTTCAGGTCAAATTTTCGCATATCTGGGGAAAATTAATAAAACTACAGAAACGTAATAGCGACAGTTCGGTGACGGACGGCCGTTGAAAGTTCTGACTGCAGGGAAAATAACGTTAAGGGTTACGGTTCAGCTTTGAAGGTTTAACTGTTCCTCTTGCTCCATGTCCGGGCTCTGCATGTACTGAAGCTTAAATGTTTCCACTCCATTGACCTAAAACATTTTCAGCATTGAAACTGTCGACAAAATTTCAGTCGTCGGAGTGATACGAGTGACTGAATACATGCGTCATACTCGGACGGTTGAGGGTCACTTGTTGAATTCATGAAAACCATGTACAGTTCTTTACTTTTTTTCAACATAGGTGTTGTTCTGAATTTTTTCCCTCAAATTTAATTTCATTATATGGATCATTATTAGTCAGGCTTTTCTAATTATAATTCATGCAAATAACGCCTCTCCCTCCATTAACTGACCAGTTTATGAGATGAAATTTTGATTTTGAATTTATTGATTGTGAATTTAGATTTAATTAGCATCTCATCAGCTATTTCTTTACGACTTGAAAAAAATTCCCCTACGGTTTGATCAAATTGTGTGGAAATGAAATCCCAGTGCCCTGCCCTAATCATCACGTTAGCTCCTTGAGCGATCCTGCGATGTAATTTCGGAGAGAGACACGTTCTAATTACACGGTAGATGAAATGTTTGAACTATGCCATCTCCTGAGATAGAGACTTGTCCAGCTTACGGAAAGAACATGGTTTGAAAAACGCCATCATGTGTTGTCGTCGATCTCGGATAGAAGGAATGGCAGGCTAAGGGGGTGGCTTACGAAGCACAAGGGTCTGAAGACTTCGTACGAATATACAATTTGAACCAGCAACATTTTGCAGACTACAAAAATCAGTGACGCTCTCATATTTTGTGCTCCTCTTTGAAGGTATTAGTTATTCGGCGCATTCTGTTTTCGGCTTATTAGTTATTTAACAAAAAATAACTAATCGCTGAAAAAATTTCAATGACCCTTGGCAGGAAATGCACTAAATCTTGCAATTAAAATTACAGAACTTGAAAAATTGTTACTTTTGCTTTTAATTGAATGAAATATATTTTGAAATTGCAATGCATCCTCAAATTAGCTAAAAGTTATTTCATTCCAAATTGGCGATGAAAGTGAATGTTTCAAAAATAATGTCTCGAATAATTTTAAAATAGTCATTGCAAACGTACGCCATATTTTCTTAGATTTTCAATCACGAGCCCGCAGACTAGGGCTCTGAGCAGGAGGGAAAACATGAGGCTGAACAATTATTTTTCTCGTTTTTTTATTTCTGCGTATATTTGGATTTTTTGTCCGTAATACTGGCTTTAAACACGTTAGTAGAACAATTTCTATTTTTTACATCGTTTCAGCCTTTGTCAGCTATCTTTGTTCAACTATTCCAAATTTTTAAAAGCCGCTGCTAAGATTATTTGGTTTTTTAGTCAAAAAAAGTTTCACTTTCGGTTTTTTATGCCCATAGATTTTCACCTATGACAATTATCAACATCAAAGAAAATGTTAAAATCCACTTGAGCGACACATGGAGAAAACAGTAAACAGATGAGGCAATACTCATCTGCTTATTGCCTGAATCTGACAATGAATCCCATTATGCTGTGTGTGAATTCTCATTAATAAACTGCCTGGGGGTGACTGACGCCATCTTTACGACTAGCTGAAGTGAGACGCTTCGTTGCTACGTCTCTGAGAAGACTCTGCAGTTGCCGGCTGTTGAACTCCGATGAAATTGCCCTATTTTTTCTCATCAGCTCAAATTAAATTAGTTTATCAAAAGCTCAGGTCGCTTAGACTTTTTGCGTCCCAAATTAATTCGAATGGACGTAAAGACGACGCCTTCAATAAAACTTAAAATTTAGATGTAGCGAGTCTAGGCTTCGTACAATTAAAAAGTATAATTTGTTACACTGATCAATCAAGAAAAGGAATTGAAAGAAGTTCATGGAGGTTTATGCATCTCATGACTCGCAGTATCTTTTTAGCTAAATAAGGAATCATAGGAACATTTATTCATTCCTAGGAAACTGTGCTGGTTTGTATGCGATTATCTATGGGAGATAATTTTAGTTGTGCACTTTTTGCATCGATATTTACGATCAATTCAATGAACATTTTTAATGAGGTCCAAATCATGGATACTTATTCGTACAATAAGTATCCTTAGATCTCTGCAGTTTAGCCTAAGACAGCATAATTGAAATGTTTTATGAGAAGAAATTTTTACCAATGATGAATGTAAAGCTTTAAACTGTAATTTCAAATAATTTAGACCTCGTATTTTTTAATCAGTTTATAAATAGAATAGAGCCATCTCTCAATTACATGCACAATACATATACATGAAAATTGTAACATTTCGGTTTCTAACTTTTTAATACGTATATTGAGCGATTTTTAAACTATAAATTTAATTTTGATGAATGCAACAGACTTTCTAAGATCGAATCTGAACAGAACTTTCGAATGTATCATTTTTCATTTTTAGCATTTCTCTACATCCTTTATTCTTCTATATCTTAAAGGTCTTAAATGGTCCTAATATGTCACCATATGAAAACTAACAGATGCTAACAAATTTTTTGTCACAACCTTTACGCAGACCTACATCGGGGTTTGAAACCTTATAGAAGGCGAGCTCACATGTCATCAGGTATTGCGAGTATTAAAGTTCCACATAGTAAACAATGACGAGCCGAATCATAAACTATTCAAACGAAACGAAAATTATCCTATTCAATATTCAATAAGAATTGATAACCAAGATTTAATTTTTTTGTTTAATTTTCGCTGTAAGTTTCACGCTCTGTTCCTGGTCAAGTTTTCATATTTGTGGCTACAGGAATTCGTAGACACATGAGCTCGTTTAGTGCGTTCGACAGTCTTGTATGTGGAGTTATTGCATATTACAACTGTAGGTCCTGACGTAAGTGCAGTTCAGTTATATTGTTTCTTATCTGAAGGACTAGCTCCAAAAACGTGATGCATTTTGGATTGGCACCTAATTTGGCACTTCTACTACGAGTGCATGTGCTCTAGTAGGCTATAGCGTAACCCGACACATAAGTCATCAGCTCCTGGTATCCATTGATATACAGTTCTGAGCATCACGTGTGCATTAAGAAATTTCTTCTAGAGCCTTAAGCATCTACCCTCCCCTCGTGTTGAGTTTTTAAGAAGAAGTGCTCTACCTCGCAGCGTAAAATTTGGCGTTAATTAATCATATATTTTTAGCGTTAATACTGTCAACGTCATTTTATTTTAAAAATTTTTTCAATTTAGAATACATAATATTAGAATTTCACTCAGGTTGGTGAGAGCACACTTTCAAACGGTTCATCGATTCAAAAACGAATACACATTTACCGTGCTGAGGTAACTGAGGCACACAGAAATTAGCATTTTGTGCCGTCGAATTCCTCACTTAATTTCGATCACCATAATATGGTTAAAAACTTACATACAGGTACATGCATACTTAGCAGAGCAATGTTACTTTAGGTATGCTGGTATGATTTGTTAGCGATGAAACATAATTGGAAAGAAAGTTAATTTCAAAATGAAAGATAAAACTGTCAGAAGCAAAAGAGATTTATTATACCCGGCGCCAGATGAAATGTGTCGTCTGACGTTAATTTTAACTCTCTTTCCTTTGAGGTTTTTCAGAACGTTTATTGTTCTTTTAAGCAACGTACTGTGAAATTTTTCATAAGTGTATAAGTGATGTGCGAAAGGTCACGAAGAGGAGGGACTTCCCAGTTCTTCTACCTTGACACCCGCCACACCGTAGACTCCATTGCATATATGAGCGACACACGTAACATTGTGCAACAGCCACCAGAAGTTGCCTTACAGTTCGGGTGACTCGTTGGCTTAGCACTACTGCCAAAATATTACTATGTCAGTGCCATTCAACAACTTTCTACTTATATAGAAATGAAATAAGAAATTTCTGGGCATTATTTTATGCAGTTTGTAATGAGTTTTTTGGATGGTTGCTATATTTTTAGAGTTATAAGCTGTGACGTATTATTTTTAAAAAGTTCAAAAAAACATCCATCGATGAAATTGTTCTCTTCTAAATGACAATTGTTTTTTACATGCTTTACTTTTTTTGCTGATTCCCTGGAAATTCTGAAAACTCACGCGTAATCAACACATGTTTCTTCTATCTGAAATGCATTAACGACGCTTAAGTAAAGCATGGTCTTCAGGGCAGCGGACATCTACTACTGATTCACTTGCACCCTAATGCATTGCAGATACCGAGAAAGGACCTCCGACTCGTCAGACAGCCAAGGCTGGGGGTTTGTAGATCTTCTCATGACTTGTTCGGCCGTTTCTTTTGCAGCCTTTTTAGAAAGAGAGAGAAAGACAGAGAGAAAAAGAGTTGTTCAACTGCCCTTGTGATTCTCCGACAATTTCAATTCTTAACCCGAAGTCTTTTTAAACTCGTTGACAGTATACCTTGGTTTGCCCTCTTTAAGCGCCGCTTGAAATCTTGGCCGCAGCTTCAGTAGCGCACGAGAAATAGAATGAAGGTATTAAAAATTTAGTGAATCTTCAGGAGAAGACCCTGTCTAATGATTATTTCACAATGAGTTTTTAATTGGCTATATAGTTCATGTATTCATGTCTTGATAGTTTATTCAAGGCATAATTTTCAACCATGTTGAGTTACATGAATGTTACATGACAAACTTGTCACGTAACACTCAGCAATGTTATACAGGTGACATCAAAAGCGATCATTGAAGCTGCGACTTCGATTTTTAAGGTGCTCATGCATCGTGCGTTGTTCATTATACTCTAAGCCTCCACTAGCTTCATGACATTACTCATGTATGTTCTGATGGTTTGAGGTTTGTTTTTGTGCAGTAGGCTTAGGCTTCATTGTACAGGTGCTTGAAACTCTTGGCTTGTTTGTATGTTTTCATACAGTTTTGTTCCTTGAGTTTCGTTTTTTTTGTAATGGTACTCATTTCAGAGACAAATTGAATGCTTCTGCTCTTATTTCAAGTAATTTCATTACAGTATCTAACTGTATTAAACGATGAACACTCACATTGTTTTCATTTCATTTCTCCTCTCCTACTATCTTGGTATGAGTCTTTTATTCCGATAGTTCTTATAAGCCATCAGAGAGTCAACATTCCCATTTTAAAATCTATTCCGAGATTTTGAACTTCAAAATGTATTGACTCCCAAAAGTCTTTCTCGCACATTTCAACGCCACTTGCCATTTCACAGTCACAAGTATACCGTGATCTCGTACGCTCAGTTTTCCAGACAAATTAGTTGCTTTCTCAGGACGTGCTCCCGATTGCCTTTGGGCTCAGTAATTTCAGCAATCTCCGAGGCAGTGCGTGTTGACCCCAGCAACTTCGTCCCAAGTCTTAGGCGTTCCGCCGATGTGTGCTCTTCGCAATGTGCGACTCTTGCATTGCACTTGATCAGCAGACAGTCTGAGGAGATTTCCATGCTCTGGAATGCTTTTACAGGCCCTCCATCTCCTCCGGAAGGCTGCGAAATTCTCAACAACACTGCTGAGAACATAGAAGTGGCGTGCCTCAGGGGCTTCGACGGCGGAGTGGGCCAGCAGTTCCTCGCCGAGGTGAGCTCTGCGTTACATGCATGCTACCGTTCTTATTTCCCTCCCACGCTTCCAGGGAAACTGGTCAGGGATGCCACAATGAACTCCATAATACGTTGCGTTGCAAATTAGTGATAATGGACGTAGAGAAGGTACAAGTGACAACCATAAAATTTAAGGAGGGCGTTGATTTGAAGTGAAATGATAACTTGTCGTAATAAGTTTAAATGGGATGAATGCTTTGCTATAGTTTTGAGTGAATAATGTTAGTAAATATATAACACGTGCAATTGGACAAAAACTAACTGTTCTTGAAAGTGTTCTCGATGCCAGCTTGGACTATATTTTTGGGGGAGCTGGCTCCATATTTTGACAATTTTGCACAAGAAGGAACTTGAAGCCCTGAGGTCTCCTGAAGTTTTTTCATCTCTCTTTCCTGACCGTTATTTCTCGCACATACGGTGTCGCTTTGCCAAAAGCTCATCGTGTAAACATTGTTCAAACTGCTAATATATACATTAATTTGGCTGATTAAGATATTTGTTAAAAGTTCAACGACCCGGATAGTCATTCTATACTTACTAACAGTTACATTACGAAGCTGAATCTGTTGCAAATCAGTCGATGGAGGTAAATTTATTGATCGTGCTCTTGATTCAAATTTCAGTGACGAAAATTGACGATTAGGATCAGGCACAAGTACGTAGATAATGATTATCAAATTTTTCCCCAGCAATTCTTGTGTGACCATCATTGTCACGCGTAAAAGAACGAGTAACATTCTGATTTAAAAGACTAATTTAAGGGAAGGGAAATAAATGAAACATTTTAGAATGTTATATAACCTCTTTTGTTTGTTTAATATACGCACTATGTTGATGAATGAGTCCTCCCACGCAAATCTCTAAATTCTGAATCCCACATTTGATAAAAAACATTATTTGTAAAGGTAAACATTTCCAATGCTACCATCATCATATTGGACAATGTTTTTGAGCATACGAATAGCTCTGATTACACTTCTCCGTGCAAGTGATGATCAGTATAGTAGCGTATCATGTGAATGTATGAAATGAGGTACAATTGCACACTCTAGGTTACCCAGCTTCTGAAGAAATGCTAGAGAAGTGCGCAGCCGCTCGGTGTCGTTTATCCAAATGAGGCGATCTCTGCTTACCAGAATAAAAAGTTTCGCTTTTGTGCTTCTGTGCATACGCTCAATTCCTACATGGTACGAGGCACCTGTTGTGGTTTTCCGCTGAGACAAAAATGAAGAACGAATAACCCTTGTAAAAGATCACTATAGAGTGAGTATTGGCTTTTTAGAGTGTGCAGGAGATTTTGGGTGAAGTAATTGATGAATCACTGGCTAGCTCTCACTTGCCTACTTTTTCTGAATCTAGCGAGAGAAATTCCATTTCTCATCCATTTTTCATGCAGAAAATGTTATTTTTTCCCAGTAGAGAGCTCGACTCGACTCTGCACTTTGTTTTTTAGTCTGATCCAGTTCCTGCCGAACTTTAAATCAATGCAGTTTTTTA
Source organism: Orchestia grillus (assembly GCA_014899125.1). NCBI lineage: Eukaryota > Metazoa > Arthropoda > Malacostraca > Amphipoda > Talitridae > Orchestia > Orchestia grillus. The sequence goes on from VOMN01037999.1 coordinate 12,200, forward strand.
CATTTCAATTACTTTCAGTGTTGGAAAACAGTTGTGCAACATGTTTCAAGTTCTGATGTAAAATTTCTGACTTTTTTGTTAGAGAATTTCGGTCAAGTAAATCAATTAATTGACCTAATCTCATACTCGTAAAGCTGATCGATGCCATACCTTGGTACATTTTCATTTGTGTAATCTACCATAAAAGACAATTGCAACAACGTCTGAGCAATTCCTTTACCAAACGTGGTCCCTAATTTACCTTGACATCCCTGAAGCTTCTAAGGCAAAACGGCCCACTTAGCACTTAAATATCAAGATTATCCAACATTGTTCATTAGAGCCAAAGTATTTTCATTTGAAAGTTACAATGTATGAGAAACTTGCCTTCCAAAAAAAGGTACAGGAACTTGTCTAGGTTTTTTATACATTCGCACCAGGGAGTTATTTTGTTTCATGACGGGATCAAGGACCTGCGCAAAAACATTGCCTGCTTTGGGTTGGCGTACATGGAATGTGTGCCGATCTGGGGGAAGTTTTTTGCCTTAAAATGCTCTTACTTTCTTGTTAGGTAGATATTGAGTATTCAGTTTCGATATAAATATCTACCATAATAGATGGGAAGTTTTGTTAGCAACTCTCATATTCGAACAAAATTTCTTTAATTACATGAATAAAGTGACTCTCGCTGGATTTCAAACCACCTAATTTCATTTCGATAACTGTAAAGGTAATTTAACACGGTCATAAATTTTTGTTCTTGGTCGTATAAGTCGCATCTCACGAGCTCTGAAGGATGGACTTCCTTGTTTTTCTTTAACTAATTTGCATGATCATGCAACGTCTCGAACGCACGCTTGTGATTGTACCACAACATCAGGACAAGCAGCATCACCGTGTAAGCCAGTGTGTGTTTGGAAACCTAACGAAGCGTGCAGAGATATCATTGGAGCTTAATTAAGTAGCCATGTGGTGAGGCTTTGCCCATATGCTTGCTCGTTAAAGATGAATGCTTCTCCGTGAAACTAGGTAAATTTACTCAGTTTTAGAAAAAATTGTTATGTTTCAATTTCACTGATTAACCCCCACTCCGGCTGCTAAAAATAGAAAAATCATTGTATGATTTTAGTTATCGAGGGTTTTTTAGTGAAAAAATAGACAAAAAAATAAACGTAGGTCATCGTATGCTTGATTTTTTATGCTTTACATGTGATAGAAATATTACCGGGAACCTTACGTCTTTAGTTAGCATTTTCGTAAAACGGAGTTACTCCCACAAATAAAACCTATGTGTTTGCGTGAAAGATGTATGATTACAGAACACATCGTACTCATTTGAGCGTGTCTGGATCTTCAAGTAATTCTAATTTCATAGTAGTATTCAAGTCCTACACTCCCTATGCGTAGCCATAATTTCAGACGCCATAGACCTCGTCTCCTATCTACTACGCTTTGTACACTGAAGGCAGCCCCTGACCTTCATTCGATGCGCATCTCAGAGTTTACCGATAAGACGTGTTAAATTCAGTTAGTCGATGCATATTGGACATTGTACGACAAAAATCTTGGCCACACAACTCGATAAGAAGCTTTTTTACGGCCTCAAATCCATTTCACTTATACTAGAACCCGTGTGCTATGTCGATTTTCATGGCGAACGCCATCGAAATTTGTTTGATGTAGAACTTTTATGGAAAGCTAGAATGTTGTTTCTTTCATGTTATCATATTTTTCTTAATTTATTGTCCCACTCATACGTTGACCGCATCTGAAGTTGTGTACCCAGTATATTACATGTTTACTGTGGACATTCATTGATTCATGTTGCTTGAATGTAACATCTCAGTGCGGCATTTTCTACGGTTCTATAGATGGGATTGTCTCTGATTTCTTTTGTGGGATTTGCGGCAAACTCGCTTAGTATCTCAACGGTTGTAATTTGATAAAGACGCTAGCATTGTGAATTTCGATTCATTCCCAAATCTGAACAACGCAAAATTACAGAAGCTACCGATCTAAAGGCTATCTTGTCATTGACTATTGATTTGTTGGCAGGTTTTATTCCTGATGTATTCATCGTTGCATTTTTGCTCTGTGCAGATATTCGACGAGTCTGGGTCGCTCCACCTGAACAGAACGTCGGAGGAGCCTCAATTCTCCATCCAAACGCTAGAGCCTGGCAAAACTTACGTTATCAGAATATCAGCCTTTAATGCTAAGGGCCGATCACAAACCGTTTCCTTAACTGCCTCCACTCTCAAAGTTGCCGAGAAAAGAATGGGTGAGTGCGAGCTTCTCATCTTCCCATCAAATAGAAAACAGATCTAAGATATTCTTAGGCAGTTTTAATGAAAAATCACCCAATCACAACTCTCTCTAAATAGAAAAGATGGTGAAGTTGTAAACTTTTTATTCTTAAAACTTATTTAGTGACTCAGCACATGTTATTTATTTTCACGCCTGTAAGTACTCTCATGATGAGCACATAGCTAGCTACCTCTGCACCACCTGTACACGCACAGTCTGGCCGTTAAATCATCCTTTATGTAGGATCGAATATCTATATCCAGGGCTTTCAAATCTACTCTCGCCTACCACACAATATAAAAAACGTATTTTTAAATCACTAATGCATGTCAGAATCATTGTCATTGTAAACTGAGATTTGTGTTTCAATATTCAATACGGTGATTTGCTAGTTAAACCGTTTTTAGTTAGTACTGAATGTCTACCCTAAAAAGTAGTACAAGAATGAATGTTTCTCCGTGAGCTGCATGGCCGTTTAAGCTAATAACTGTGATCCGTTAGAGAAGGCATGCTTATCGCATAGTTCTTTGCATTTTGCTCCTATTTTTAGCATTTAAATAGTATTCTTTTCGCTGGTTCATTCCTGAACGAAACCGAGGAACCTAACAGTTATTCGTCCGAGCGCTCTCGTGCGGCACACATTACTGACCATTTGCCTTGTGTGGTAAGTACTACTACAGACATGAGTCGTGAGAACCCTTGCAGATTCTGTTTTGTTCTAGCTTAGAGAATTCTCAGAACTTTGAAATTTTTTTCCGAAAGTAATATACAACATAATTTATAGCTCCGGGCAAAACTGGGCTAGCTCTAATTGTGTTTTCTGATGGATAATGATAAGGATAAGATTATCATGGATATGGAAGTGGTGGATTTTATGTTATTCCATTAAGGTTATGTAGCTATTTCATTGGAACAAATACTCTAGTGGAATAGGAGTACTGGCTCCACAATGAAAAGTATTGCAGGCCTCTGAGTAAATAGGTGTCTGGCCCAAATGCCATGGTCCCAAGTGGACTTCAGCTTCCATTGGGGTAATTAGTACTGTTGTAGGGACGATTGGCTAAAGCATCTGGTAATTTTAGCATTTTTCTTAACAGCACTTTCTTCTGGGAAATCTTTTCCCCATCCATCAATCGAGTAGGAGAGCTTGCCGTTAGAATTTATGATTTGTGTCATCTGATTGTCAGAAATGCTTGTGTTGTGTACTTTACCATCATCTTTTCAACATTTAATTAAATATCGTGCAAATGGCTGCTAGTTTGAGGATGTTGAATTGCACTTCTGTTTATGCTATTCATAAATTCTTAATTTCTCAGACGATTCTCACATCTGGCTGTCATGACTTTTCCAGCAGTCACGTTGATAAATTTCTATCTAATCTCATTATTATTATTACTCATTGGTACAAATGTGACAGGAATTTTCCTGAGGAAGGAATCCATGAAAAACGTTTTTATTATTTCTTAGGCATTCCGTTTGGCTTATACCTAATCTAATGAGATAGTGTTTTTCTCATGCGTCGTATACAAAATGGATGGTAAGGCTAGTATCGATCGCTGCAGGATGGTAACACGTGAACTCTTCAGTGATATTTGTCTCTGAGCCCAGGCCAGATGATACGGGTTAGCAGGACTGCAATATCCTTAAATTTGGCTATGCAAGTTTGTTTTATACTGACACGTGTCTAAACAGTCGAATAGACAAAAAAGTCTGACATTGATTATAATTGACCTAAGTTTTAAGAATAGAGTAATTTGCACATCTATGATAGCATTTCTATTTATTTCATATCTCCGTAAAAGGATGCGCTTATTGAACCTTCAGTCTGACCTGGGCTAAAATTGTTTTAATGTTTTTCATAATGTTGAATAGCTCACATTTTTACAATGTAGACGCTTTGACAACACAAGCCACCGACCGAGTGAGAGCCTCTTCACCGGCTATTTTTTCCTGGTGTTGTGTTCACGTGCGCATGCCTGATGCGACGCAGTAAAACTTCGTAAATTTATGGTTATTCATTAAATTTCAACAAAGTGAAGGAAATGATAGTTTAAATCCCTCCTGTTGGCTGTCTAACTTTAAGTTTTCGAACGTACGTAGGTTCAAAAATTAGGAATTATTCGTGTAGCCGTTGACACATGCCTCCGCTGTTGAAGAGAAGTTTACATGGGTCCATATATTGCGACAGGAGGAGGAGATTGTCTCTCTTTTTGAAGTAAACACTTTAGTGACCCTAGTTTTGAATATCTTCCTCGAGCTGCCTCGAATTGACGAATTTTTACTGTGAGTGCCCTCGACGAGCAAGTTTTCAAAAAAAGTTTCGATTCCATAATTGCTATATGTTCAAAATATGCTTCACTTTAGATGTTTTTCGTACATTACAGACTGGTTATGAATAGATACAGTTTAATTTTTCCCACTAAAATTTTTGCAAGAAGCCTACAGTAATAGTTGTGACGGAATATTCCCTAAATATTCAGTCAACTTATGGATTTATATTTTAAAACACTATAAACATGAGGCAATAAAGACATTGGCTCATTTACGTGGAAAGTCGCAGCTTCTCTGATGCACACGTTTTCTTATTCTTCACAGGTGAAACGAAACCTTTCATCTACTCCCCGTTGATTCCAATATTCCTAGGCATTTTGGGAGTGTTTGCAGTGCTAATACTGCTCCTTGTCTTCATCACCCAATGGAGACGTAACGTCACCAGCGGGTCGTCGGCCCCAGCAAACCGCATGCCGTCTCCACCGCCCGCTACGAAACCAATCTCAGGCGCCAAAACCGTGGAAACCGTTGAAGAACCGGTGCGAGATGGCGCACTCAAGAAGCCTTCCACGGACGATGAAGTCCCAAACAAGCCGAAAAAGAGAGTCATGGTCCTCGAGAACGGCAGGGTCGAAAGGACTGGAGTTGGAGACTCACCTGTGCCGGAAGTTTCTTCTAAAGGTGAAAAGACAAGGACATTTTAGAAACACTCATGCTTATTTATTATTCCACGTGCCTGGAACATTTCGGGAAACGGTAAAATAAGTAATGTTTTCAATTTATTTTCAAAGTTTCCATCCAAATTTTTCAAGGATTTGAAAATACAGAATAAAATTAAATTCGAGCTCTGGTATTATCACTGTTCGTGAAATTTATTGTACTTGAGAAACTCTAAATTTAATCAAATGTTATTTATTTGTTCACAGATAGCGTTCCAACAAAAAGTTCATCCTTCAGCGGGCCCATCCTTCCAAACGGCTCCACTGGATACTACGATAGTCTAAAGAAGTCGTCCTACTCCTCCGGTTTTCCAGCCGATATAATGAGTTTGTCTCCTTCATCTTCTGGAGCGTCGTCCCCTGCATTTCCCATCTCAGCTCCTTCCATCCAAGCCCCCCACCGAGGTTATCCTCGAATAGCTCTCCCTCCGGTTAGCGCTCTATCTCCTTTACCCGAAGAGTACCCAAGTCGACCATCTTATTCTTCGAGTCATCATGTGTCAACTTTGCCGAGGAGCCGAGACCAGTACGACTCGTTGATGCATTCCAAAGAAGTTGATGACAGAAGAACGTTAGGCAGATCTCCGTACAGAGGCGGGGTAGCTAGCGTTGGTGAGAGGTATCACTTAATGCAGGAAGTGAAAGCTAATCCAAAGTACGTGGTCAGAAGAGGCGTTTCTGACTTAGACGACGAAAGTTTTGTATAGAAGTCAGCCTGTAGTAGTTTTATTAATATAAAGCTCGTTTAGCAGAAGAATTATTTACAGGTTTAGAAAATATTAGAATGCTTGCAAAAGAAGATGGAAAGTGTTTAATGTGACTGTAAAATCATTGGTAGGAAATATATTTCATGGTTTGTCAGGTTTCCACGATTGGTAAATTCTAAGGAAGTTTTTGAAATTCTTCTGCTTGATTTATAAATTTTTTCCCAAGTTGGTTTATTGCTTCCGCTGTGCAGATCGATTGGGTGTAATTGATATAGAGCGCAAACTGATTGGCAAATTCCATCTCAGTGTTTAGCTAGGCAATCCGAAATTTGGAGGCAAACAAGGCGATGATCTTTTACACCAAAAATTGTTTAAATTCCGGCCTAGACTAGAGTAAGAGATGTTTTCAGGGTTGCATTCTGCTCAGGGCGATGTAGCACATAAAAGTAGCTCCGTCAAATTTCACATGTGACAAAAAATTATCTCTCAAGAGTCAGTTACGTTTATTTTCTAGAAAAATTAAAAGAAAGAGTTTCTTGATCTGCAGTGTATGTTGTTCAGTTAAGTAAATAGAATTTAGCGTGCCTATTTTATTTAACATTCGCATAATTCCGGCTGGAATATTGCCTTGAAATCATATGCTTTTGTTGAGGATTGCGAAAAATACGTAGGAAAATTTTGACGAAAATTTTTCGTCCTCTGTGACTTCAGAGCCGTTTCATTATACGTCATTAAAGAAAATTTTAGGTTTTTCATTATTATCATTATTGATGATATTACTTTTCATTCCTAATTATTTTCCCATAGCAGTCGCCTACCGCTGTGCAGAGTGCACAGCTGGGGTCGAATGTTCAAGTGGAAACGAAAGAATTGCTGGAAGGGTGTCTACTTTTTTGGCTGTTTTTATTTTCTTGCTCCACAAATTAGGAAGTATTTCCGAACTTTTCTTGCAAAGGGCCAAGGCGTCATATGGTTTTAGCTTGGATTTTTTAAGAGCCAGTGGGAAAAATTGGAAAGAAAGTAACAGAGATAGTAATGGATGCCGACTAGCACGGGTTAGTTTTAGTGGAAGTGGAGAGTAGACTTCTTAGAGCTTTATTTACGGACAACTCTTCGTCCTTTAATTGTAGTTTTTTCCCCAATCCGACATTTTGGTGAGATTGGATGAGCGCTTCCAATGTCTTAGTTTTGCATTGTGTGTGCCTTTAGGAACAGCAATTCTCGGAGTTGTCATACGCCGAGAGAATAAAAAATCTTTTTCGATATCCTGAGCCCCGTGCTAATAAAGCGGCAAAACGTTTCTCAAAATATTCGTAAGAAAAAATGAGTAAGTTCTAGATGTACATTTACTCCTCTTAATCAATTCTAGTTAATTTTGATTCAGTTTTTGCGCTCCTCCCAGTTCCTACTGAGAGTAAACTGTTTTTCTCCGAATAGGTTATGTTTAGAGTCCCATGATATAAGTCTTGCATAAATTGTGATCATGAATTAACCGTCAAAGCAAAAATTAAATTGACCTATAAAATTGATAAAATTTAATATATATAAAGACCTGCAATAATTACCTAAAAATCATAAATCTAAATCATTCATATATATATTGACAGTTGGATTTGATCCTTTCGATGTCGCAACGATACTCAGATTTTAACGATAATCGAGTAAAAATTATACAGGGTAGCTCAAAGTAAGGTTCCCTCACTGATATCGGTAGCACTGATGCGTTAACAAATGTTTAGGACAGAATTTCATGAAAGGGTACCTTACTTTTGAGCCACCCTGTATATCAGCATAGATTTTAGTTCAATTTAAAATATTTTATCTCCGTCCTAAGGTTTCAAAGGCAGTCATTGGTAAGCGTTTTTTAGAATGATCGGAGAGTAAAACTTTGAAATAGCGAATATCGCTGTATTAAACTTCTGGACAACGTTTCGGTCCAAAACATTGACCATCATTAGGTCGTTAAAACTTTTATAAATCATTTCAAGTACATTCAAATGAAAGTTGTTATTGTTTTATTCGAAAATAATTGATAGAACTTTTAAAGACCTGATGATGGCTAATGTTTGAAGTGAAACGTAGTCGAGAATTTTAATGCAGTGATATCGGTTATTTCAAAATTTTACACTCGGACAGTTTTAAAAAACCTAACCAATGACTGACTTAGTAATTTTAGGAAGGTGTAATTTTTTTTTTTCACTTGAAGGGTAAGCTTATAAGTTGCCGCAACTGGAAAAGATCTCGAAACCACTTTCATGGCTGCATCTGCTTATGTTACTTTAATTTATTGGCATTTGTCTATGTAATTTTCTCTCCTGTTATGGTCTACATTTATTGAATAAGATTCAAATCTGTTATAAACAATGGCCGCGGCATAATATCCAACCTTTTAACATGTGTCTCGTTTTGTTTCCGGCGACGTATCATTTTACCTCCACAAATATACCATCGTCGCAGGAAACTTGTTGGTCGCGGGTCCACATCCAACCTGTAGACGCAGTGATTGTTGCGTTCATGCGGTCATAGTCGATTATACACTGGTCGTGTGAATGTATCATCGCCTAATGAGTGATCGTCGTTAGCAGTTCAAAGCTTAATGAGGAAAGATGCATTATCTGAAAATGACTGGACTCTTTCCTGAGAAAATAAGCACAATCTTCTTTTGAGGCACAAATGTTGAGTGTGCGACCGAGAAAAAGTGCTTCGTTAAAAACATCACATTGATAAGCTGTTGGAACTAAAATTCATGGGTCCGAAGCTGGGCCGATAAGAAGTTCATCATTGATACCACTAACTTCAGTGCCGATATAAAACAGTTGATCCCTTTAAACGAGATTCTTCTCTTAATCTTTCCAATGAAGCAGTTTTTCCGTTATTGACGTCCAGTCTTCGGTACTTTGGAAAAAAATTCTGTTCAATCAGGGCAACTCCCCATTACTCACCAAGTGAAACTCAGCAATATCTTCTTAGCCCTTTACTACACCTCGTATTATACCTGATACTGGTCCCAAAAATAATATCGTCTTTCTGTCAGAATTATCTATCAATTTTTTTAAATAAAAAAAATGTGTAGTGAAGAATTTAATGAGTGTTAGAAACAACAATTTCATGCAGTGGCCACTGTGATCTCAAGATTTGAACATAACTAATGATTTGTGGGCTATTTCAAGGTGCAAATGTTATGCATATAATCCTCATTTTTTCCAAAATAGCTTTACGGGAAGCCCTTGGAGTTAATTAGCAATCTTTTCCTTTTGCTGCGATTAATTAAGGAACAGAAACAACACGCAATAATATCATCGAGGTAATTTAACGCTTTTCTTAATTTTATTTATAACATAGGTATTTTATTGTTAATTGAGCAATATTTCATGATTAATTATTGGTAGTGTTGTCTTCTTACTTCAAAATTTAATATCATTTTTATCAGCCCTCAAAACTCCAGGCCAAAAATAATTATGTATGTATAGTGGTTCAAGTAAAATATTTTTACTATAAATCATTGTTGAGAGTTTGTGAAAGCATTTCAAGAGGCATTAGGATGAACTGCTCACGCAGGTCGCAGTTTAAATTCTATTTGCAGAATTGGACAAGTTAACTGTCATTCTGATAACCACTTTTATCTACATGCATTGTTTAGTCGAATACGTTTTTTCCACGATTGAATGAAATACATGCACATTTTTCTTTAGTATTCAATACTTGTTTTAAGGAACGAGTTTTTTTGGTTTTGCCGCATTAACTTGTACATTCTTGTACATGTCTCTTTCCAAAATATTAAAAAATGCGAATGGCCGATGTATATGTAGTTATAAGGTGTCTCTAGTACATATCAATTTTAGGTCTGAAGTAACTTACATTCTCGAAAACGCCTCTTTCATTGTGGTTTCTTCGCGACCAAAAAAAAAACGAAAAAATCTAATGTGTATGTTTTCATTAGGAAAATAGCAGTTTAAAACTTAGTGGAATTTCCTCTAATCAATGTTCCACGGTATCCAGAATTGGGAGCGCGTCTAATTTGGCAACGTTTGAAGTAAGTTTTATGTTTCGAATTGATCGGCTTTGAATATCTCGAGTAATGTCGGCCCTCCCAGTAGGGTCGAGCACCTGCTTCCGATATTTTGAGAAAAAACATTTTGCTTCAAAAAATTTTGAACTGTTGCTTCAGAAAAAGACTTGTGTCTTTTTTTCACCACCTTTGTATTCGTTTATTCTTTTTGAACTGTTTAATTTATTAGGAAACTAACAGACAAAATCCATCTTTGAAAAATAATTGTTCTCTAGTGTATGTTCATACAGATTCGGATTCATATTTTTGTACGAAAATCTAGGTATATTGTGTAAAGTCCCACTGAATAAAAGCGAAAAGTTTATTCTGTGCCCAAATCTGTGTCAGCTGACGACGCCGTGCACTCCAGTGGATGGCACGGATGGCACGCGTGGCCACCGTCACAAAAGAATGTTTGTTCCTACCAAATTTGTCGTGAATGCTCAATGGTCGATGATAAAGAAAATCCCTGTATGAGATATACCCAATATTATATACTGGTACTTAAACAAGACCTCGGTGACGGTCGGTTTTTTTAAACGTTATGTAAAATGTTCCACCGTAAATTCATTTAATCAACATGCATAAGAACAGCTATGGTTAAATCCATTTATTGTTATGTATATTGAAATGAAGAGTCTTCCTGTATATAAACATTATGTATCGTTAAGACTAGTTTTAGGGTTGTAAAGTAGGTTCATATATATTAACGAAGGTAAATTTGTATCCTCAACGATGGAAGACGACCTCCAAGCATAATATAGTAAATTTTATTTAACTTGTAGTGATCAGTCAATTTACGATATCTTTTTGGAATTTAATATTTCTTGAGTTATTGTTTCGACGTATCCCTTTTAGGTTTGAATGTCTTTCATAATTTTCTCCCCGTAACTCTGAAAATGAATTAATCATCTAGTACATTACCTTCCTCCGAGTTCAGCGAAAAATAAAAAAAAAAGTTTACGTACGCGAGCCTTTTTCTTGTTGGTTCAAATGAAGGTCGTGCCTGCCTGTGGCAAACATTTGCCAAATGAGGTTGTCAATGTAGGATATGAAACAGTACAATTTTAATTCAATCTGCTTTGCTTAGTTTTAGTCATGAGAGCTACTGTAACAAAAATTTTAAGAAATGAATATCAGTGCTGACATAACAAACGTCAGGGGAAAATGAGGATAACATTTTGATAGCGTAAATTGTTTTTGAAAAGTTCCAAACTTTTGCAGTATTAAAGTGCTTAATGTCAAGTGATCTTTATCCTTATTAAAATCTAGAACTAAAATACATGTTCTTCGGTAAATTAGTTACGACAACTGCATGTGAATCTTTTACTTTTCAAAGGATGCACAACTCCCCTAATGGATTAAAACTGGGAATTTCTGGCGTTATATATCTGGTGAAAGTTGAGTAATCGGAAATCATTTCTTACAGGTCTCAGCCATCTCTCGAGTTAAAATGAAATCTGTAAAATTTGTGCGCAGAGAAATACTGGTTACATGAACTTTCCTGCCGATTGATTCAAATTGCTCACTACTACTTATTTATCTCGTGCTACATTTTGGGACAACATTGTCTGAAACGAGCGTTTTCTTTAGTCACCTAATCTTGAGACCACGCCACACCGCGATATCACTAAACGAGGACGTCGAGGGCGGCGCTGTTGAGCCCAGCCCGACGTGCTGCGTTGGGTGTCGTGCTGGAAAAAGTATCTCGTGAAGCTCCACTTCTAAAGAGAGCATGTTTCCATTCTAGTCCGGGAGATAAGCCTTTTTATTTATCAGCCTATCCTTGTATTTTTATAGCCGGGCAGTAAATATTTTATCGACGCCACAACGTAAGCACTGGTAGCTTGCAAAATGGGGCAGATAATTTTATAAGACACTTTTAGAGTCTTCTTTAGCGTATAAAAAGATTCAATGGACCTAAACAAGAAATTGGAAAATGCTCACAAGTTTAAATAAGTGAATACAAGTTTTATGAAAAACTTCTTCGATGATAAATTCTACACATTATTAAAGACAATTATTTTAAATAATAGACATACATTTAAGGTAAAAAGGATTCAAAATTCATTTGCTATGGATAAAAAAGTTGATTAATTCTTATTTTGTTAACATTGTTAATCTTCACCGCAATTAGGGATGTTTTTCGTTTTTTCAAATGATTTTGGAATTATAAGGTTCAAAATAAGCTCTACGGTGATTGTTGTTCAATTTCTTGCATAGGTGATCAAACGGAACTCCTATGAAATAATGACATTATTAGAAAAACTAAATTTGAAGATTCCTCCCATCCCTTATTTGAATTATTTATTTGTAATATTAAATCTCCCTCCCTGAAAGACCGATTCGGATAGCTGAGCTATCAGAATTCGAACTGGTACTCAGGAGTTGTCTTTGCGTTGTTGCGCGGAATGACATTCCATTGATTGCTTTGATGTCTCCGTTGACGAGGATAAGAGAGCTCTAATAAAAGCGAGCAAATGTTCCTCTGAAAAATATATAACGTAGAATTAAAAGTTGATGTTATGTCGCATATACGATTTTAAATGTAAATATAGTAAATAATAGAAAACCGGTTCACTATAAAAATGGTTTAATTTTCCTATACATATTTGCTCTGTAAATGAATCAGAGTGAGCGCAGTTCAACTAATTCTTCTTAGGCACCGCTTGATGGATCTGAATTATCGCTGGAATGAATTGAGTTACACGGGTGTAAAAAATATTCACAAATGTTGTCTTAGTCAAAGCCCTACGAGAATCAACGTGAAATTATCTCTTGAAGTTCACAAAATAACGAAGCATTACCCATCAAGTTCTGTATCATCATGTGGTCTCTTATCAAGATGATATGATAATGCCCAAAATCAATGCGAGGTGCAAACGTTAGTTTTACTTAGTTTGCAGCACTAGTCTGGGTTTGAATGGTCAACGTTTTTTAGCATGGCCTTTTTAAGGCAATTTTACAGTCCTATGAACGACATAAACATTGAAAATTTCCGGCACTTAAAAAAAAATGAAATCATTGGACTAATGTTAGCCTAAACAGTTTAATTATTTTTAGGCAATCATATCTTCTCGCTTGAGAAAGCAAAGTAGAGGAGAATAATTCAGGTTCAGACTGCAAGCAGTCGTGGCTGCCAAACATTATGGCTTTTTGTGAAATTGTAGCTGTTGTAAAGTAAAATATTTTGTGTGTTTTTTAAATCACAGCTGCCATGCAAGTAAAATATTATTGATGTATGTGAGACAGATTGTGTAAGTGAAATTCGTCTAGGTTATCTGCAGCTACTGATAACTAATCGTACTCACGCAATTGTATCATTCACCCTCAGCATGCATCACCACTCACAAGTCTTCTTGCTTTCGCTAATGATATGAGTCGTCAGAACAAGAACTTCTAAACTCTGCAGTGGACTTCATCAGGGCGAGTAATAACATCGCTCTATGTCGGTCTTATAGAGCTTTTGCGTATTTTTAATACGATCATCATCGCATTTCGAAATTTTTATTTTATTTCTCTCAAGAAAGGAGCCACTTGAGCACTCTTAAATCTATTTAACTGAAACCTCCCACTACAATATAAGAATTAAAATTTAATCGTACTGTTATTCAATCAAGGTATTTGCAAGCTACATTTGGTCAACACTTCATTTCTTACAAATTTAGCTATCTGACAACCCTCTCATTGAACTCAAGTTAATCACAAGTACAAACTTGACTTCCCGTCATAATCTCACGCAATTTCCTTTTCGGTACAGAGTTTAGCCCTGAACTTTTGTACCTATCTTCGTCCTGCCAGTGATCCTGAGCTCATTTTCCCGTCCATCTCCTTTACCGTTTTATTCACACTGATCAATTGCCCACATTTATAAAACTTACCCCTTCATCTAGAAAAATTACATTCATCCAGTGTCAAATATTGCACATATTGAACATCATACATCAAATCGTATAAAATGGTACAGTTCTCTTTTTTTCAAACATTTTCAGTTTACTTCTTTAGAATACCACACGTTTCCAATATCAATCTCTAACATTGATTTCTTATCTGCTTTAAACCTTACTTAATGCTATTCCATACGCAACAAATAACGGATTAGGTACAAGTTTATCTCCAGTATTTCGAAAATCTTCCATAACGCTGCGCAGCAATTTGCTCTCTTACGTGGCTTATTAAGCCATTTATATTTTCACATTCCATAGTAAACCTGAAAAGTCTTACATGCGTTTAACACTAATTTACCACAATATGGGACGCCCATGATTCATCTTTTAAGGTAAATGATGAGATATTATCAGGGTTTGTTAATTGATTTCCACAGTTTTTCTGCGCCTAACCAGGGTTCATTTTCAAGGGAACAAGGTGTGATAATTCTAGACTTATCTCATACGTATCTGTACACACCGGGTAAATTCGCATTGAGCTCCTATCTTTTTCACTGTAGGGGCTACCAGGCGCGCTTCTGTGTAGAGTGTCTCACAAAAATGAATACTTCACCTTGGAACACTAATAATTTGTCTGAAAATGAGCCGCTGTAATAAAAAGAAAATATATCATAAATACATCATACTGACTAAGATATGGAGTCAAAGAGACCAAGTGTGCTACAATCGCCTTAATATTGAGTCAATTTTAAATGTTCTCATGTGAGGCATACATTTTGATGAGGCAACTGAACGGACGCATGCACTTTGTTTTATAAATCTGTATTTCTTGGCAGATGAATTTTCTTACATTAATGTAATGTGCGATAATTAATACTTGTGTATGATCATTTGCTGCAAAACGACCTCAAAAACACAAGACCCCACTGTTTTCATCGAAAATTTTCCACCTATTGTAAAATCGGAAAATTTGATAACTTTCTATAAGAAAAGTCGCCACAAATTTTTCAGTTGACAGTATCAATCACACCAAGTACCATCTTCCCCTGAGATTAACGTTTTCGGGTTTTAGCTGCAGAAACGTTCCTCTGCATTGCTATGGCAGGGCGTCTTCACTTCAAATCATTTCAACAAAACCTCACAGGTTCTAATGTTATCATAGTTCGCTACTTTCCAATATTTTTCATACATCATTCCCTATCTTCTACTCTTTTGATCTTGCTAGACATACACATGTATGTACAGTATGCTTGCTGAGTTTTTCGGGAAGTAATTCAATAAATATTAGGATGAACTTTTCGCGTAGATTGCAGTTTAACCTGCAACTGCAGAACTTGAGTTAACGATCACTTTTGGTTCCATTTCAACTAAATGTGTATGTATTATTTAGTCGACCACTTCTTTCATGGCTTTCCACCAGGCGGCCCTAGCTTCAGGATCGTTGAACGTTAAAGATTCTATTTGTATACATCGTATTTTATAATCTCTTCGTACTTCTCAATGTATGTATATATATATACATACGTTCAGTATTTCTTGAAACGTTCGTCTTGTTCAGATACCTGCATGCATGTACCTTTCGTGCACATAATTTTACGCTTCATTTGATATCCTTGGCTTATAGTGAGTCCTCCCTATACGATAATTCTTTATCCCTTTATCCGGTAAATTTGCAGTTACTGTATTCAGTAATTACTACTCTCGATTTTATTTACGGCTAGAAAAATGCACAGATATGGTATTCGCTCTTGTTTTGTTAACACCGTACCGAAACGCCACCACGCTGTATTCATATGCTTCCACCATTTCCTTAATCGAACCTTCCGAAAAAGGGGAGAAATCTTCGTTTCTTCGCATTCCATTTAATTAGGGTAAAAAATACATTATAAATAATGATCACTCTCAAAAGCAAATTGTCTAATTTTGAGCAACTTCTTATTTATCTCACAGATCTGGCTTAGGCAAATTCAGCTAAATTTTTTTGTCATTATATGGGTTTTTCATTGAATTTCCCTGGTTTCACTCTGCATACATCTGCCGTTTCGTTCTCGATCTCAAGTAACACTGAAGTTCAGCTTTAAACACTTCTGCATAGTTCATTTTCCACTCACGCATTCGAGCCCCTTGCTGCTGTCAGTTCTCATCCGCGCTGCGTCATCTCACGCCTACGTGTCGTCCCGGTGGGGGAGTTTTTTTTCCGCTTTTCTCACTCCGCAAACACTTAAAATTTGCATTCACCACACACTTACTTTGCGATTGCCACACATACGTCTCATACGAACAACCCATGTGTAGGAGAACAACCCATGTGTAGGAGAACAACCTATGTGTAAGAAATGAGGTGCCAGCGGGCCTTGACTCCCCGTCCCTTCCCCGTCCTCACCCTCCGACCGTGGACGCGCGAGTGTACGAAGACGATCGAGGAGAGCCTCCAACGCTGTGTGTCCAGTTTTTCATTATTCTCGACTTTTGCAGCAAGGAAATGTGTCAAGTACCTTCAAGACGCGTAACCTTTTCCCTGCATACTTGGGAAAAATTTGTTCACGAGGTCGGAATTTTTTTTTTACACATCAGACAGGAGAAACTTCATCAGTAGAAACAAGCTCGCTAGAGGCAGCGAGTCATTGTCGCAGTAAGAGTTCTTCATCATTGGTAAGAGTTCTTCATCAACAGTAAGAGTTCTTCATCGTTGGTAACAGTTCATCATTATTATGTTTGTTATAAAGAATTTGAAGAATGATCTAATATATTCTGATGCTCAGAATACAATTGTTGCTAGATTTCAGACATTAGATATTACCGTTTACCCAAATTGAAGCCCGAATATGAAATTTCATACATTACTGAATTTCTCACATAACTGCTAATTATCTAGTGATTATTAGATTTGTAATGGAAGTAATTAAACGACTATGAGTTTTGAATCTTGTTCCCGCAAAATTTTAATAAAAGGCTAGGCCTTTCGAGCACAGTCGTCATTCATCTTTAGTAGAGAATTCTAAAAGAAAAACGCAAATTTTATGCGGAAACAGTTCAATACACAATTCTTAGAATATGACAAAAGAATAAACATAGAAATCTACTTTGCTACATTAAAAAGAAGCTAAGCAAGTATATGAAGTGGTGCCGAGCTGCCTTGATCATTGCGCGACGTATTTTGCCTATGAATTAAAATACTTTCCACTGTCCTTAAATTGGGGTTGTGGACGATGCTATTAGTTTGAAATTTGCATAAAGTAGAGGATGGTTAGTTTTTGCAGCATGATCTTGAATACTACTATTAGGTTGTGAAGCAAGAGGTTTTCCAGCGTGATAGGAGAGAGGTTTTCCTCCATGCTCAGCAACGCATGTGCGAGATGAGGTTGACAGGCCGCACATGCGTTACTGATCATAAAGGGCAGAAAAGGAAACTCTGGTTTTTCTTGTTTCCTCCCGTCTGATTAGACAAAACCTGAAATGTTCTCAAAACGACTTCATAGCTTTAACCACAGTTTACTACCTCAAACATCAAGGTAGAACATAGATACCATCTTGTACAGTATTGATATCAGCTCTTCAACTCTAGATATATTATATGTAGCACGATGATGTAATTCATACTGCCGAGTCAACAAAAAAGAATTATTTTATCACTCACTATCCACCACACCAGCACTTTAGTGCCAGCTCGCAGATTCCTAGCTAGTTTTATACGTCCAGGTAGACGTGGGTGCAGGATTAGCCAGGTCGAGGTGGGCGTGCGTAAGAGCTCAGCCTCAAAACGCGCCACAAAGAATGGAGTTGTCACCTGTACACTGATCTAGTACAGATCAATGTGAAAAATACGGAATGGGCAACCCACGCTAAAGAAAGGCATTGTAGGTACTATATGATCTATTAATCTATGTATAATCGGAAATACTATTAATTTGAAAACAAATTACGATCAAAAATGAATTTTTTTAGCATTTCTAAGCAATAACTCAGAGCACTTTTCAAATTACATGTCATTGAATGAGCGTCTGTGAATACAGACTGGAAAATTATATCAAATGTAACTCTTTATGAATAAACATCTCAAAAAGGACTACAAGGTTACATTAGCATTTTAAAATCATTGAGTTTAACGTAAGCAAGGTGCTGACAGAATACCGTGATTATCACATTGATTAATATTATGCTTACACCGTATCATTGTTAAGTGCAATATTTATTATGCATAATAAATTAATCCCAATTTTTTCATTTGCAAAATAGTTATACGTATTGAGTTTATTCAAGTCTAAGACAGGAGGATTGGAAAAATAAATAAAAAATCTTAATAGGATAGTGTGCATTCATTTGCACTAAAACTTTAGATAATTGATTCAGCCATTTTGGAAGAGTAAATCTGATATCAGTTTCTCCTCCCAACCGGAACTGATTCGAACATGTTGAGTTCTACAGATTTTGTTGATCAAGAAAAATGTTTGATGACGTTTTTTGTGGAGTGTATGAGATTTTCATGATCTGGGAACATAGCATTACGTTATAACATTTTAAGATCCCCGGACTCAAAATAAGTCTCCTGCTACTAATGGGGTGTACGACCTCTACGAGTACGAATAATGGCAGCAATTCTGCGCTGTATTGGGTGTACTAGAGTCCTTATGTACACCTGGTCAATTTTGAACTACCCTTGAATCAACGGACCTCGTAGTGCAGCCACAGTACCAGGACGATCTTCTTGACCTGTAACTTGTTGTTCTAGGTCGTCATACCGTATCCGTGCAATTACTTCAATTCTGCGCGACTACTTCAATCCTGGTTTTCGAAATAGGTAGTTTGGATGACGGCAACAGCATATATCGCCGATAGCTCAGCCTCCAAAAAATTTATCAGTGACCGAGTACTTTGAAATTCTCGAAAATCTAATAACCAAGGCGTCTAATATTTTCAAAAATGAACACTAAATTATCTACAGGGTGCGTGAAGTACGCAATTGTACAAAAACAGCACGCATTAAACGATTTTCTTAATTTTTAGTCGACATAAACTGACCTCGGTTCAGAACGTATGATTTGTATCCGATCGAGGACGTGATGAGCATCATTCATTATTGTTTCTTTAGACTTTTGAAGATCTTCGGCAAGATGTCGCATTTACCTCCCAGGATTTTAGTCGATCATGTTATGATCTCTTCTGACAAACTCAGGTGTTCTGAGTGAGTCAGAGCGTTGACAATGCTATTTTTTCTTACGCGTGGCTAATTTGTCTCCATTGTTTTCATTCAGCTCCATTCTACCTTTGCAAACGAAAGATCTGGTGACTTTTAGATTTTTTGTAATTTCCAAATTGCTGTGTTTCACTTTTATAAACTCTATTGCAGGATATCTTTTCATTTCATTAGTTTTCATGGGATCTTCTGAAATAAAAAAAACATTAATTATTATCGGGTTAGTTTAAATTACAAACATGTACGCGTCCTCAGATGCCTTCCGCACCCTATATGCATACTAAGTTATCACACCCGAACTGTGTAACTATCATTAGCGTATTAATTTCCTTACAATAATATCACGAAAATACGGTGAGACAATCAGCAAAGATGTAAAGCAACTGAGAAAGAAAAATTTGTCCCGAAAAAGAGTTGTCTCGGAAATGCCAACTCTAAGGGGCCTGGGATATAGAAATCCCTCTGAAATTTGCGGAAAAGCCTGTCCTGCTGAGCGGAGAGGCCTACTTGTTTACGTTAGGCCCGTCATTTCTGTGACGGAGGCGTCGCGGCTAATGGAGTCGATATGGAGTAGTCGATGCACCCACCGAGCGAAGGAGTGGAAACGTGGAGAGCCAAGCTTGTCTCGTACATGTACGGTGTGTCTAGGGAAAGGTTTGCTCGACAGCTAAGCAGGAATTTCTAAATAAGTACATCGCCGAGTACACTTTCCTGTACAGAAAATCAGAGGAGTTTCGGAACAGTCGTTGCTGATGATAAGACAGCAAGCCTTTGGCAAAATTGTAAAACTGTGTGTTCACATACCAACAACATCACGTAATGAGTGTCAAGCAAAACCTAAGAATAACTTAACTTGTGGAGCTTCTATGGAAAATATAGATTGCAACAACTTTTTAGAAAGTTATGAAGAACGAAATAAGTCTTTCTCTTTGTCATACGCATATATTACTGTCATTGTGTTACCCCTAATGCATTGGAAGATGTTTTGACTGAATCGCTACGTTGCTATGAGACAAACAAAATAAGAAAATTTCAAATGATTTTATAAACGTTTGCAATTCAACAGCAGTCCTCAACCTTGGGATAATGGGCTTCTTTCGCGTCGTTTGGGGCTTCTAGGGGCTAACTAAATTTCCAGGAGAATATAATCCATCTCATTTGTTTTGTATGCTAATAGACCACCGGCGGTCCGCTGGCTTACTGATTATTTATATAAACAGGTCGTCTTCAGCCCTCCAGGTAGTTTGAGCAAATACGGATAAAAAATCCAAGAATTTGCATAACTTGTGGAAAACTTGCCTGTAACTTCCGCAAATTGCACAAAGCAGACATTACGTCACGCAAACAAACTCATGAACGGGCGAGCATTTCAGGCATCTAGTAGAATACTGCATACATGAATTCAAGGTAATCAGTCGAGCTCTCACCAGTTTAAAACAAGATAAAACTTATCACAGGCGTGGTGGGCTACGGTACGTCGCTTGCAACACAACGACCCTCACTCAATGCAGAGCTTCGGTGGAGATTCATTCGCTACGTTCGATGGTTGATACACTAGCCAGTTTCTATTCGTATCGTCATATTGAAGAAAGAGGTGAGTTGTCTTGTTCTAGAAGATATTAACAAGTCTTACTTACTCTGAGTCATGGCGGCTGACTCAGCCAGAGGATAAGCTGAGAAATAAGAAAAAAACTACAACGTTAAACTTTAATCTGCATTAAGCTGCTTCGATGGAAAAACGTTCACGCCTATTTTTTTACAACTAATATTCGCACAAAGAACTTCAATGGATGAGTTATCAAAACGCCCATTGTGACTGGAGATTATTATAGAACGCACGCCTTCCTTACGACAGCTTTCTGAGAATATACATGAAGGTGGTCTGTGAGCAGTGGTAAGCTGATGCGCAGCGGCACTCTTTGATTTTTTGTGATGCGCAGGGATTTCCTAATTTATTTGTTAGGGGTGAAACTTACAGACTTAACACGCATTTCAGCCTTGCCGTCCTGACCAACGAAGGTTAAGATTTCACCCAAAACTCATAGCTTCGTCTACCTTTATTTCGTCTATTATAAAACTATTTGATTCAATGCAATGACGTTTTCTACAAACACGATATCTGACGAAAACCATGAGTAATATGAAAGTTTCCTCAAAATGGGTTCTGCAAGCATCCCTCGAAATTATAGGGTAGAACATTAGTACATCATTTGAACATAAGATAAAGTTACGGGCATTATGAAACCAAATAAACTGCAGATCTATTGTGAGTCTTGCCACAACTATCATGAGTATAGAAGTTAAAGACTTTTTAAAGGGAAAAAATTCTGTGAAGCCAGGCCTATTCGAATGCATAGATCATTTCGCTGGTTGGAATGGAGCAGCGTTACATTGTTCATAAGGAGCAGCGTTACAGTGTTCATNGTTCATACGGAGCAGCGTTACAGAGTTCATACGGAGCAGCGTTACAGTGTTCATACGGAGCAGCGTTACAGAGTTCATACGGAGTAACGTTACATAGTTCATATGGAGCAACGTTACAGAGTTGATACGGAGCAACGTTACATAGTTCATACGGAGCAGCGTTACAGAGTTCATACGGAGCAACGTTACAGAGTTGATACGGAGCAGCGTTACACAGTTCATACGGAGCAGCGTTACAGAGTTCATACGGAGCAAAGTTACATAGTTCATACGGAGCAACGTTACGTAGTTCATACGGATCAGCGTTATAGAGTTCATACGGAGCAACGTTATAGAGTTGGTAACGCCTGAAATCGTTCAGACCAACATGTATATCACTGCCGAAGACTATATGGTCCAGCCTAACTCTTTGTAAAGTGTTGTTCTTGCAGAACAGCAGGCGAACACGTTACCGGTTGTATCCCTTTGGAATCAGGGTTAGAGAGTAAAGCTCCGACATTATGAAAATATATTTTATTGCATTTAGTAATTAGTTGGTAGTAGTACAGTGTGTTCAAAGAAACTCCACGAATCAAGAATTCTGCCCTCATTTCAACTTTTGTTTATGGTCTTATTTTGACTGAGAACATATTGAAATGAGGTACTTACTTCCGGAAAATATTTTTTCAATTACTTGATGACTTTCTTTCAAACATGATTATAGGTCAGAAAGATCTCTTCGGTGCGTTCATAGATGAGTCTGGTTTTATGACAGGTAGTAGATATGACTTCATATCATCGCGGAAAACTTTGTTCTCTACGTGGCTTTCAGCCATTGTATAATTCGTCAGTATGCTTTGATGATGGCTTTTTTGTACTCGGATGTCTAATGTTCACTGTAGTGAGCCTCATCATTGAGTAGTAGTAGTAGTAGAAGTAGTATAAGTAGTAGTAGAAGTAGTAGTAGTAGTAGTAGAAGTAGTAGTAGTAGTAGTAGTAGTAGTAGTATTAGTAGTAGTGGTAACATAGTTTACTAGACCCCATCCGCGAGAGCTGAACATCTTCGATGACTTTTGAGAGGGTGGGTCGAGACTTCTCCCCTGTTCTCTGCATTGTTTACGCAGAGGCAATTTCCTTCTCACGTGGAGATGTTCTAACTGCTTCCTCGTAGCAACGGTCTGGCGATAACTTCTGAAGGATGTTGAAGCGGAGTTATCCTACGATGGGAAATCCCAATAATCACATCGTGGACTTCTATATGGCAGTACTTTTTGGTAAGCGTACTTGAGAGATGAACCCCTGCCTATAGATTTAGTGTGTAGGTCTACTTCCAGTGCTGCAGCCTTAGATTACCTCACTAAAAAGCTCGGCTCGGTCAAGCAAAAGTCTCTTCAAGAGTTTGACCTATCGAGGGCTATACGTAGAACCGATCGTTGACTCGAACGGTGAGGTGGATTCTCTGTTCCCCTCAATGCTGTTGGATGCTCTTCAGCCATCAGAGATTCTTCAGGGAAGAAGCTGACGTTCATTGACAGCATCAAAAAACTGGGAAAGGACACCATGCGTGTCGTGGACATTGACACCATTGAAGTTGTGTTACGAGGGGCAGAGGCAAGTCACCTGAGAGGCGTTCGTAGCTTCTGAGGCCTGGTCCCAAGCTCCAACTACTGTACGGAGGGAAAAATCAGTTGGGATACTTGTTATTGAGTATTCCTCTAAAGTTAAATCCATGTTATTTTTCTAAGTTGAATCTCTCTAAACGTTTCATGATGAAATAAACGTTGCTTACGGTAAGTACGGGAGAATTTGTAAAATCATCAACATTAAATCAAAGTAGTTGAGTGAGAGATTGACCATGATAAGCTTTGCAAGCTCACAAAAAGTTCGAATTACTTACTAGTCATTACAATTATCCCTTTGTTAAAGTGTTACCTAATTTACTTACTTAACAGCTTGATGTGATTAATTATCCGTAAATTTAAGAAATGAATGTTTGACGACTTACAACAGATTCCTTGCCCTGTACAAGGCTTTGAATCTTTTATAAATGAAGTAAAATCTTTCAGCAGAAATGATTTGTCCCTACTGGACATAAACATTGGAGTCATACGCAACTTATGACCAGCTTTTTATTTTTTCGGTGTTTTCAGGTGTACTATGCTAACAATTTTAACTGAACTTAGTTCACTGATAGCTCTAACTTCATATTTGACATAGGTGCATGAAATTTTCATTTTTTGTAATAGCTATCCATGGTAAGGGTGCGGTTGCTTATTTTAGTGACCGATTTAATACGAAATTCGGGACTTCTCGTAGCGCTGTAAAAAAAAGAGGCTGACCTCAACTTTGGACCCAAACAAACCACCATCGTTGAAATTATCTGTGTTTTGCCCGTCTAGGCATCCATCCAACAGTATTGCCATTTTTTGTAACGATGTTCTTCAAGTCTTCGAACATCGTCTAAAGTTTTAGTATGACGTAATTTTAATATGAGCCTGCATAATGTTTTAGTATGCCGTAATTTTAATATGAGCCTGCATAATCCTCATAACGTAGTTTAAGTTATACAATTTCAGCACAAATTATCGGGTATAAATTTGACGGATTATCACGAAGCCAGCCCGAATACTGAAAAATGATTTGGTAACGGCTTTGCCATTAATTGATTACATTTTGTGCAACTTTTTTCTGGACGTCCCATTTCCGCTGTAACTGATTGTGGTATATTTAATACTTTTATATTTTTTTGCACACGCAATGTGGAACCTACTGCCCCAGATGACAAAATAAAATCAGCTTCATTGATGATGAAAAAAATTTGATTGGTAAACAAAGAGTTACTGCATCATCCTTTGATGATGTGAGAACCGGTGATAATCCATGTGTAGCGGCAGATTTCTTATGACTCAACTTTAAGGAGTATACATCAATTTTTTCCTGACATACCCTCCGTGAAAACGTAGGCTTACACTGGGTAACTGCAGGCGTCAAAGCTGCTACTAGGAAAAAATGCAAATTATTGAGGCTCTTTCGTACTAATGTAATTGTACGTCGCTCGTATACCATTCATTATCTGAAGTTCATGGGGAAAACAGGTGATAAAATATACTTACTTCCAGTATAGAATTTGCAACCATAACAGAATTTCAAACGTTAACAAAATAAAAGACAAATGAAATGATTCCATAGAGCTTATGGAACCTAGTGAACTCTCTGATAGAGAATTTATTTAAGAAAATTGAAATTGTAAAGAATACGTCTCATTTTCGTTGGTGGATGTAGCCTACGAATTTAATGACTATTTCGTTTCTGTTGCTTATGTTATCCCATAACACATAGGTACTAATCGTATGAATGTATACTTTTTACCTAGCTCGGAATTATACCTCCTGTTTTCTTGTGCCGACCAATTCATTTGAAATTCAGGAAAATTATTAGATCATCCAGGAACAAATCGTATGTATGTAGATGAAATTCAGCCTAGACAATTATTCTAAATTCTAGATCGCACTGCTTCTATGCCATTCTATATTTTCAAGGATTGCACGTCATCTTGGAGCTTCGGAATAGTCCTGCAACGAGCACACGTAGTTTTTGTGTTCGAGACTAGTTTTCTTAATCACTAAGTAACTTTCGGCTAATTTTAACTCACCCTTTCATTAACAAAGTGTTTCGAAAATTGATTTACAAAATGCTGGCAAATTCTCCATCCAAATTTTTAATTATTTCAGAAAACCAATTGGGGTTTTGTAAAGGAACCAACACAACTATGGTTATATTTTACCCTCTCTAAGACCTGTATCAAGCCAATCATTCGAAAAGTTTACTATTTGTTTTATTCTTGATCTTGATTTAAGTAAGACATTTGATTTTGTATTAATCACACAAATTTACTGAGTAAACTTCAGTGCTACGAAATCTGGAATCATATGCAAGCACTTCTACATATGCTCCTATTTATCGGCGAGATCGGGAGCTGAACGTGATTGATCTTGGATGGTTGCAGATCCTTTTCTAATATTTTATTTCCAATACCACACCTAGAACTATTTAAGATGAAAAATTGTTTCATGTAACACTAAATTCGTTTGAAGAAGCACACATTACCTTCTTCGTGCTGTGAGACTCGTCAGCAGCCTGGTTGAAGGCGAATAAGCTGTAGTCCCCGTGTACGTAAAACTGAGCGCTTGCGTGTGACAGCTAAATCGGAGGTTGTTTTGAGAGATTTAATGGATGCTAGAATGGTCCTTAAATCAGTAAATAATTCTAAATATTTTAGTTAATTATAATTTTTGAAAACAAATTATCTTATGATGAAGATATAGATTCTGTTGGTGATGGATTGTGTTGAGGACGTGGCGTACTACATGCGCAGTCTACAGTATCTTACCAATTCATTCACTGAAAATGGTCTTTTATGCCCTGCCCTACTCTAAATTCCTTACTTTAAATATAATCTGGGGATGCGTCACCGTATTTAAGATAAAAAAGTAGAAGTTATTTCCCCGAAAAACTGTGCTATCTACGCAGAGGGTTCAATTTGATGCCCACCCACAGCGTACTCTATACAGGCCTGGTCACCGTGCAACT
>VOMN01038004.1:0-12387 GCA_014899125.1 Orchestia grillus
GAGGCAATGTGCAATAAGTTGCAGGTTACTTGAATGTCTATAACTCCGCTGCTTTTCTGCGGGCACTTTCCAATTTCGGCTGAATTGCGGGCCAGCTACCCGCATGGGAGCCTAGGGCTGAGGCCTTCCCTACTGAAGAGCCTAAAATCCATCTCTCGATGCAACGCTTTAGGATCCCAAATTTCCAATTGTCATGCCTTTTTTTCAACCTCTCTCTTGATTGGCCAATTTAAGTCAACTTGTCCTAAAATTTACTTCTACGTCACGATTAGTTTAACCATCTACACCAATCGTGATTTCTTTTACCCTCATATCACGCCCAGGTGTCAAAAGTCCCACCTACAGCTTTCTGATGAATGTGTGTTCTGTGAGGGCCTGTTGTAAATTTTGCGGTTGACCAATCGATAACTGTCGAAGACTTTTCTGTAAGATAATCTTCTTCAAGGAAACACAGATTCCACTTCACTTCGAGATGTTTGAAGGAACATACAATTAATGTGTTTCTCTACGAGCGAGAGCTCTCTACACGTGAAAGTTTAGTCATAGTTGCCCGTAAAGTACTTAGGTTGTTTCTAAAGTTATTTCCCCCGATTCCAATTTTTCTAGCTAAAGCTCATTACCTAAAAATCTATGTTCCTCATTTCATCACAATAAAATAAAATTACCTTTTTAATTTTAATGTACTTATTGTAACTGACGGCTAGTTTTTTCAACGTGAAACGGGTTTCTTTTGATTTCAAACTGATTCTTTATTTTGAAATTGATTGATTTCAATTTTAAGTTTATTTATTTTACTTAGAAATTGATGTATTATAATATGAAACTAATTTATTTTAATGTGAAACTGAAATCTTTCAACTTGAAATCTATTTGTTTAGTTAAAATTGATTTATTTTAATTTGAAATTGTTCTTTTCATTCGAACTCGATTCATTTTAATATGACGCTAAAGCGGTGTCGAGATAATTAGGAAAGTTATGAACGTAATGAGAGATCACGCAGATAAGTGGGCTGGAAACAATCGCGAACAGGTTATGAATGTTAGGCTTGAATTTTCTTGATAAGAATATTATGGGCTTAGGAAAACTAGGTTCTTTAATTATTAGCGTGAATGAGTAAGTAAATGTAACTGCCGTACGTATACTGCTGATGCAAGCGAGAACATTAGCCAATGCGCTAATTTCTACAGTTCATAAAACTTTGTGCTAGCTAATAGGTATTTATATGCGTTTTTCTGGTTATAAAAACCCGAGTCAGATATCAGATAAAAATGTTAATGCTGCAATGTGGTCCAGCGATACTTGCATGCAATGAGTGATCGGCGACTTTTCTTGGGATATCAAGGAGAATTAATGTTAGACTGGGCAAGTATGCTTTGAATATGTGGTGCTCCTTTCATTTGTTTCATAATCCACAATATAAGCCTTTTAATTTTTATGGACAGTAAGCGAAAGAAATGTACACGACATGTCAGATTCTTGAAAATAAATAAGCCGTTTGCATTCTCTTAGCGGAGCATCGGTAAGTAAGCTACTAAATTATTTAACTAACCACAAACAATTTCTCGAACGACCGTGACAGTTTACATGCAGCGCTGCAAAATGTTCCTATCCAATGCGAATTGTGATAACAAATCATAGTTGGTGCGAAAACGACCGATGACCATTTACGCTTATTATACTAAGATAATTACGCTGATGATTCTGAGAATGTCATACTGAAAATAAATGCTACCATGAACAATAATATTTTGATTTATAGAGTAGAAGAAACGTTCAGCTAGATCTGTTACTGGTGCGAGGACTGCATACTCCTAACTTCTCATAGTATAACACAGTGTCGGGGTAAGACACAAGTGGCGGCATGTTGGATAATTGAAAAGTAGAAGAAGATTATAAGATCTAATAAGTCATTGCTCTCTGTATATCAGGCGAAAGATACAGTTACTTCAGGGAGGTCCATTATCTAGACTTTGTGCGTGTATTGTGTGTAAAGTAAAGGATATTTTCAATGCAATTTGATACCCAACATATCAATTATAATTGATTTGTTGGGTATTAAAAATATGTATTCATAATTATGAATACATATTTTCATCCGAGTATTGACTTAAATTTTTGATACCCACGTTGGTGATTCTTGTTTAGATATATGAACAAACATTTTGCTCCGTTACTCGATTAGTTGCATAAGCAATAAGTGCAGATTGGATTTTTCTATAAGAAGTAGATTATGAAAATAATTATTAAAAAACTGCCGAGGATTACCATTTTTAAAATTACTTTTTACAGGCTTGGCAATGCAGATTAAAACATTTCAACTAAGCAATGTGTCGTAAGCTAGATGATACTTTGGCACAGTTTTGACCATCTGATAATTTATCCTTCGAGAAGTTACAGGATTTTTCTTTCCGATAATGACTTGGTATTGATCCGTTTCCAAACGTAGTTGATCAAGCATGCCCCTATGACGCACCCAGTACCGGTTGTATAACTAACATTTGAGATTTTCGTCCATGTTTGGTTTTATTACTCTAGTAGCCATGGTTCAAGGTAGTGCGTAGTGTTGATGGTATAAATATATTTTACCACGTTCTTAAGATTTTCGTATTTCTTTACTAGAAATGCTTCAGATCGTATTTTCATGTCATTTAACGTTTTAAGTACTTGTGAGAACTTGTTCTGTGAAGAGAACAGAAAAACAGAGTTGTGATTCGTTCTTTGAGATAGTCAAGTAACCATGGTTAAAATATAAATCTTTTGATAGCAATAAATTCCAGTTAAAATTGTTCAGAAATGTGTTTGTTAAGCTTGCACTAATTATAAGAAAATAAAATTATCCGATTCTATAGCTGAGGATCCCTTTGCCGATAAACTGATATTTTTGCACTATCAACAACTTTTATCTCTCGAGCCACATGCCTACATTGCGTTCATTTATCTCCTCAGCATTACTAAAGCCCCGTTAATACAACTCAGCTGCGTACGACATTACAAACTTTCCTTGCAAAATATACTCTAACTACTCAGATAGCCCTGTAATCAGAGGAAGTGCTCACAAAAGTAGAATAATAGTGGGAATCACTAAGCAGCAGAAGAAAAATAACTATGGTTTTACACGTCAGGTTTCCTGAGAATCGAGTAAACCGATACTGATAAACCCAGCTCTTTGAGGCGACTGCTAATATGAAGCATCTTTATCAGATTAGAAAGATAAGAACAAGGACAGAAAATGATAGAGAATTCATGACTAATCTGAATAGCTACCGAACAGACAAAAGATCAAACATATTTTATTTATCCTTTATTGCAATTACTGCCTCTTCTAAGCCAATAATGGGTACGACTAATAAAAGGGTTTGCCATCAGGTATGACTTTGTTTGAGAACGTTTGCTGGATCCTAATTTTAAATGCTTATTGGAGCATATTCAGAGAAATGAGGACAGCAAACCTAGGTGTCTGATTCCATTAAGTAAACTTGCCTAATTAATTACTGAAATGGATGAATGGTTAAAATTATTCATTGCTTGAACATTAGTGATAAAAATCACCCGCATTTTCTAGCTGGAAAGAAACTTATCGTGAGAATGCCTTTTATCCTGAGTTATTTGGTAACAAACAATTTCTTAATGTTTCTTCGGCCACTCAATTGATTTCAGAGACTATGCGATTGAATTTTATTATTGCAGAACTTCACTTAGTTCTTAAGAAACGCGTTTGATCCGCAGGTGTAAATGCAACGCTTCCAAGAAATTTTTCTAATCGTCTTCTGTAATTTTATTTTGGTCAATTATAGCAGATAGACTATGGGAAAATTGCCAATTTTCTTAATTAAACAGAAACCAATCATGGTGCGTTATAAGTTTATTGTGAAAAGAGATGAGGTACACGGAAGAGCTCAAAAACAACGTTGCTCAATTTAATGTTCAAATTACTGTAATACTCACCTAAACACAGACACGGTAAATCTAACAGCATCCAAAATGTGTGTAAACTTTATCACAAAGTTCGTCGCAATCTGCATTTGATACGATAATAGAAAAAAACATCCTTCACATGAAATCTTTATTTCCACACCGGAAGAACTAGAGTAGCCATGAAAACACGTGATTGAAAAGTTGTTGAGGATCAAAATAACAATACAACTTACACATATTTTATTCTCATCGTATACTACATCTAGTAAATGATCATGTTCTTCTCATTCCTCATAACCGTCAGAAGTCGCCATTGAATTTAAGAGGTTGAGGAAATATGAAGCATTGCTATTTGTTCCCAAGCTTCTTTAGCGCCTCTTTCAGACCGGCGTGCTGTAAGTCTATACCTGACGAATCGGTCACAGGCCCGATGTTCCTTAGGAAGGGTGGCCCTGGATTACGAAAGAATACGCCTCGTATCGGATGCCAATCAATTTTTTTCTTTAACTAAGGTAAGATGAAGAATTATAATTTCGTTCATTTCGCCTTAACGATAAGTCAAAAAAGGCTTCCGACAGCATCGTCCAAAGCTTTAGAAGAAGCAAACAGGAAAAAGTTACGTTCAGTTTCTTGTGGGGCTTATTGCAGTGTTTTCAGCACTAATTCAATAGAAATATGGAATGAAAGATAAAAACCATCAACAAGATGAACTGCATGAATGGGCACACCGCGCCTTTTTGAGAAAATTAGTCTTGCCTCAGGCGCGACTCGAAGTGAAATGGCATGGGTGGAAACACTGCACCCATGATTCGCTGCAATACCATTCCCTTCTTATGGGGAAACATGTGTAGGGGGTTCGCGTCCCAATTACATTTAGAAGGAGGGGAACGGGGTAAATAGGGGGCTAATTTGTATACGTGTGCATGGAGAAAGTTGAGAGCTTTTGTCTGAAAGTAAATTGGGCTCTCTAAGTAGACTAAGTGAGACATGAGAGGCAAATAAAATTATTTTTATAATCCTGAGATTTTCTGGCATTTTCAGTTCAGTATGGAGGTTGATATGGAGGTTGATAAGAATAAATGGCACTCCGGTGAGTTGATGCCCTAATACAACACGTGTACAGCTTCTGTTTGTCTACTGTGAGTGTTGGTTCAAGGTGGCAGTAGTGAGTTGGTGGGAGGTGCCTTTGATTTAAAGTAAGTCATAACTGTTTTACCAACTACAGGACGTTATTTATTTTAGCATTACAGTTTCAAAGTGAAGACCTTCTATGTACAACATAGTCTTCCGATACAGTCGTTATTAAAATCGTTTGGAGCCAGGAATTTATTTTTCGTTCAGCAATTACACCACTTGACCAGTCATAAAGGGGAAAGGAACGAGATTAGGGGATACGTGAGCTTCGGCTTGGTACAGCTGCTGTGAACTTCAATTCGTTCCTTTGTTGTCGTCTCGATGTTTTTTGTTTCCGTTCTGAGAGCCGTGCACTCCTTTAGTCAAGTCCAAAATATAACGCAGATATATATTTTCCCTTGCATAACTGGTACGTAAAAGCTGTTGTATTAGTAACTTATGAATTTTATTTCGCATCATATAATACATTCGAAACAGTTGTATTAATGTGTAGTACCTATGACAATGAAGCAATTATTCACTAGTATTTAAACACTCCAAAAATAAAAGTCATAAATCTATGCCTAAAACTCCAGGAGAGTTTGTTGAAGACTGTTGTGTTTGTAGTAAATTGTTAAGAGTAATCTGTGAATATATGAACTCACATAAAAAAAAATATTAACAATAAATAACAGTCTGAATTTACACTCAGGTTACCTATCTTCCAAGAGTAGTTTGCGGAATTGATGATGGAATATTTACATTGGAGCTTACTGTTCTGAGGCCAGGGGCTCACATTGCTACACCTCACGAATGGAGAGAGGGAGGAGAAGGATTTGTTGTGAGAGGCGTTCAGGACTGCAGTCAATTGCTGATGGTGACACTGGCAAGTACAAAAACCCATAGGAAGGAAAGACATATGTTAAATATTGTAGTATGTAATTCAAATACCCTGGTGTTGTTTTTGAGCAGAATATTTTGTTTTATATCCGTATGTATTGCATTCAACAATATTTTACTCTGCAAACTGTAATTGTTTTATTTGGATGCTATCTGAGAAATCACTAAATAGTAGAAACAAGATGGGTAGGCAATAAAAAATTAAACTAATTATGAAGAATGAACTTCAGAGCTTTCATTGTGATGTGTAATATAATGTGAAGTGTGACTTGCTGAGTGTTGTGAAGATATGGAGTGTCACATGTGCGTGTGTTAACTGTATTTTGGATTGTGAGATGTAATGTGGTGTGGGGCTTGCTAGTTGTTCTGATTTTGTGGGGTGTCATGTGTGTGTTGTATATTGTGTGGCTTGCTGAGTGTTGTGGTTTTGTGGAGTGTCATGCCTGGCTTTTGCGTTTGGTGATTTAATGTGCTATGTAGCTTGCTGAGTGTTGTGGTAGTGTGTGGTGTTAAGTGTGTGTGTTGTGTGGCTTGCCGTACGTTTCGGTGTCATATGCGTGTTTTGTATAGTGTGGCTTGCTGAGTCTTAGGGGAGTGTGGAGTGTCGTGTATGTTCAGCGTTGTGTAAAGAATTTATCATATTAAAAAATTAAGCTCATTTTTAATACAATGTTGAGGATCACAGTGTAGACTACACTATGCATAAAATTACAGCATTATAATACAATACCATTTTAATATTATTGTATCGTTTCCCTTCATATACTATGTAATTAGTTCATAACTATTTTACAATATACCGTAGAAGGATATTTTTGATAAACTTGAAGCTTAAAATAGGATGCAATATGATATATCAAACAGGTAATGTTTGATATTGTACTAATGTATTATATTTTGTGGTGTTTTTATGAAGGAATGTGACATGTGATATATCATTTGGTAAAGTGATGTATATCAAGAAGTATAATGTATAGGATACGTTATTGTATTACCTTTTCCAAATATTTTATTTTCTGCTCATTTTGGTATATAACATTCTATAAGAATACTAAATATTGTCACTTGGTATTATATTCCGTAGATTATGAAATATTGAGTCTATAAATACAAATTTGGTGTTCGTGCGTGAATTGTACGGTATGATAATGCATCGTATAATATTTTGTTCCATTTTTGAATTACATGATATATCATACTGTAGCGCCATTCACCGTGGTGATGTATACATTATATTTCACTATAATACTTTGCCTTGCACTCTATTACTCTGCCTTGCACTCTATTGTTCTTCCTTGCACTCTATTTCTCTTCCTTCAACAATAATACTCCGTCTTGTATTAAATCCCTCAGACTTGCACGCAATTACTTTGTCTTGCACTATATTACTCTACTTTGTATAACGTTACTTTACCCTGCGCTATATTTCTTTCCTTATGCTTTATTACTCTGACTTGCACTTATTACTCAGCCTTGCACTACATTGCCTTGTTCTACGTTATACCACGCTACACTACTTCTGCACTGAGCCAGCAGTGCACTACCTGTTCACTGCACTACCAGTGCACTGCTCAACCACTGCACTTCACTACCATGGCACTCTCTTTACTTCTTTCTATTTTCAAATTTCTTTGCTTGTGATTTTTTATTTTTTTTCACTGTCCCTACTAGATGGTCTTTTTTTTCGCTCTACTGAGGTCGTATTCATTGTGGCTGGAGTTTTCAAACTAACAAATAATAATAATATTAATGTGCTAGAGGAGATACAATAATTATTTACTATTTTTAAACTAGTTGGATTAAAGATATTAAAATGATTAATAGTCATAGTTAGTTCGATGTTTATCGCTCTGGCTCAGCTGCCTGGGATTGACTTAGAAATAAGAGGCCCGTGGCTACTTCCTTTTCAGCTGTTGAACCGGCACCTGTAGAGCAAGCGCCAACTGTAATTTTAACTAGAAAAGGTTGTTACTTTTCTGAAAGAAAAAAATTATTCAATAGCGCATTTATTATTCATTCCTTTATTTAGTGGTAAGACAACAATGCATCGATTCGTAAGTAAGAATTTCTTTCCTGGACTTAGTTCTAGAGATTTTAATCTCTGTGGTGTACTTCTTCTAGTGTTTGTCTTAATGTGCCAATAAAATTAATAACGTCTGTTTCATTTCCGTAAGAGAAATTAATTGCTCACACTGCCCTAACTTTCGTTAACCCTGTGGTTTTTCGTTTTGCACATGCACAATTACGACTCATTTTTGTTTTTAATTTTTTAGTTAATAGAGTGTAAGCGTCTTTTTCAGGAATTAATGCCATGAAGTTGATGGCGGATGAATTAATTATTTGAAATATACGTTTAAAAACATAAAACACTCTCGGGCACCCATAGCTGAGACTTGTCTCTGAACCACTCCTCATATAAATGTAAGAAAACATATTGGACCATATGTGCTTTGTACCAACTGTTAATTTCAGACACTCTGTACTTATCTGAAGAGAACTGAAATCCACAAAAGGTCCGAGTTACATAGGGTCCAAGGTACCACATGTTTCCCTATGTATATGTATTTCAGGGGTGATTCAGAGGCGAGTCGTGGCTGTGCGCGTCTGAGACATCTTTTTGCACACAAAATTAAACTATGGCCGCTCCCGAATCGAAGGCTTATCGCCGTCGATGTGGGACGTAAAGGGACGACCATGGAGGTGCAGAGCCGAGCGGGGAAGTGGCAAAGACGAACGACGCGGATGGCTGCGGATGTATAGAGGCCGATTATTTCGGCCAAAAGTGGATATTTCGTCGGTGATTCACTGATGATTCGCAGGTGATACGTCCCTCAGTTAGTGCTTGATCGCTCATCATTCACCGGCGATATGTCCTTGAATTTTAATTGTGATTGACACACACTACCCAATGAAAAATCAAGGACGTAACGCCGGTGGTCAAGGATGAGACTGTCGATTACGGACGTATTGAAGGTACAACGGCCGTCTTGGCTTGAAAACGCTCACGTTACACTCATATTTGCGTGCGTTCGAGCACAGACGTAATATTCGAAACTGGGCAGCCATTTTCAAGTCCGAAAAATCTTGTATGACTCTTGGCCGTGTAATGGTCGGGCACCATCCATCAAATTTTGCGCCTTCTGAAAACTGTGCGATAGCTCATTCAAGTTTGCATTACTCTGATGAAAAGCAATTAAAATTTTATTTATTGATGTTAAAAAATCTCACTGTGGCTATAGAATGCCAGAATGTTAAGTATTTTCGAGTATGCCATTCTATCAGGTAAATCAGTTTCGTCGGGATGAACATACGCAAAAAAACGTAATTTATTTCACGCGCAGTGTTAGTTCTTGATGATTCCAAAGTAGTATTGAAGATGACTCTAAAAGTTGAAATTGAAGAAATTAGGAAATGAGGATTTAGTGTCTTTGCACAGGGAGTACTTTGTGGGAACACACATTGGGCATAAATTCTCCGTTTTTTTTTAGTCGATACCAAGTGTTTTTTTCTTTTTCTGTGCGACATAATCTGCATTAGTTCAGAGCTGCAATTTATATCACATCTACTAATACTTTTCAGGCTTGACTACAAACTCATTTGACTTAGTTGCTTTAGAGCAATGAAATCGACGAGTTACGTAAAACAGTCTTTAGTAATGAAGAAGTTAAAGATCAAAAATAACATTTGTTACAACAGATTTCCATCGACCCTTTTGTGAATCCACCTCGAAATGATTAGCAGAGAAGATAATTATTTCTGCAAATGATTGCTTTTGAAGCTCCCACAAGCAACAAAATCATTAAAAGCGCTCTTTTCTTGCTTTGAAAATATAAAAACCAATTTTATTGCAGACATTATAAACATAGATCTGGTAGCAGGTCAAAAAATAAGGCTCGGGCTGCCAATGATTCATACTCATCAAAATGCTCTCGTACGTGGCGCTAGTGCTTCCAGTGTCAGGAAAATCAAGTACGTGACCTGTTTTGGCTTCGAAAATCACAATGTCTTATGCTAAAATAAAACCAACTAGCCTAAATTCTCTCATTCTAGATATTTAAAACCAGCTAAACGGTCGAGACAAGTAACTTCGTATTCGATTCAGGCGAAAACTTTGATAAACGATGTAAAAATAATTGATTCATTTTTCATAACTTTTGACATCAGCAGCGGTAAACCCTAATATCACTGAATATAATTAAACCTTAATATCACCGAAATGCTTCTTAGAAGTGAATCTCTATGTACCAAAAAACTTATTTTCATTGATTAATGCAAAAACAATTGCCTTTAGTAAGTTCTGACGAAAGTGAACATTGAAATGAAAATTCATGAAACCATCAAAGCTCGTTGAAAAGTTTTCAGATGAAAACTTGTGAAACGTTATGGTATTCTGGCTAAGCTTTAATGATCACTGAGTTAATTTGGACCTTCCTGAGACTTTGATAAATCACATTCGTTCGGGTTAACAAGATGATATTTTTCTCACATACCTATGAAATTTTGAAATGAAAATTTTCGCACGCTAACGGGAAACTAAAAACGATTTTTTTCCTCAAGTGCTGGGTCGTAACCCTAAATAATCATGGTTATCATACAGCAGTATCTTCTATTTGAGTGCAATTCTAGTGGAAGAGCATTCCGGAAATAACTAATTAATTGATTCACGTAGAACATATGCGTGCCAATTTTACTTGAAGAAGCTTTGATCTGTTCGATGCCACATTCCTAATAATTTTGAAGTGATCAGCATTCTATACTCTACTAAATTAAGTTTCACTAGACAGCTATTGTTAAATTGATTAAACGTGGTCGTCCATTTTAATGAAATAGTGTTTCAAATATAAAAATTGGCGGGAAGTACTTTTCTATAAAATTGCATGCTTTTTGTAACACAAAGCCTCCGTCGTTACTGCTCGAAAAAGAACTTAGTCAGACTGCAAAACTTTATATCTGGTCTAACTTGAAATGCCAACCACATTGGCTTACTTTAGCAACCAAAAAAAAAACCTGACCTGACAATCGTTTTATGCTACATGCTCTCGAATAAAGCAAGTACAGTTGTGTAGTCTGAAGTGTTTGCTATTTTCATTCCAACAGGGCACCTCCTAAATGCGTTAGTTCCTTTCCATATCCTGAATTTTCATATTAACTATTCGAAGTTATAAATATTTGGCGTCCTAAATCCTATGATGATCGATAATAGCGTTAAAAACTTTCTTATGATGATATGCAGGTTCCTTCATATCGTTTTCGTTTTCCTCTTGATTCCGTCACAATTTCACGGCGAAAAGACAAAAATTCGTAGCCTAGAAAAGCCCGAGTACCCTGCCAATAAAAATTTCCTTTCAAAGGTTGAAAGGTAATCCATTCAATTCATACATCTATCATTCGTGAGCAAAATTCAGATTCTTTTAAACAAAATGTAAATTACTGAAGTAGCAAACGTAACGTTCAAGGTTTAAATTTCATAAAACATCCCGTCATTCTCCTGTGAACAACAAAGTGCTATCACTGTTCCGCATACATGTGCATCGTTGCCTAAAATTTATGCCTTTAGAAATTACCCAAAATTACTCAGGAATTACTTAATTCAGATGAAAATAAACTGAGATTGTTTTTTATACATTTACATAGTTCTAGTAAATATGATCATTTAGCAGAGTGATGGCGATTTGGGAGAAGGTATGTAAACAGTGCGCAAACGCCGTATTAGATAAACTATTAGTCCCCCTACCGGTATTGACACGATCTTAAATCCTGTTTGTAATACTTGGGGATTGTTTTATTAAATCTCTTATCATTATGTTAATTCTTACCAATAATTTTGTTACCATAATTAAGTAAATGCGGGTTTTATTTTTTCGGCGTGGTGTAATTAATGTATTCATTGCAACCATATTAAATTGACAAAAACTCAAATAAAATGAAATTGCTCACTGAGGTTAGAAGATTAATTGTAATATGTGAACAGAGGCCTGCATTTCATAACCGTGGTTGACCAATTGTGCCTTCATTACCTACACTTAGTTTTTCTACATACCTTAAAATATCATCTTATGATTAATTTATCGTCACTGTAAGCTCTATTTAATGGTGTTAGAGAAAATCAGTCTTTTAGCCCAGATACTGTAATATGCATTGTATCTGAACCTAAAGTTTTTCGAAAGATTTCTTAGTTAGGAATGTTTTTATAAACGTATGTTAAATTTTTATATTTTGCCCTAATGTATTAAATATTTAGAGTATACTTACATACATTAGTCTATCTTGGCTTAAATGTCCTAATGTAGAACACTTGATCGTGCTAAGGTTCTTTCCTCACTATTGACGTAATAAGAATGTACATACTATAAATTTTATGTATTGATATGCATCTATTTTCATAGTTTATTCCAACCAAATCATTTGATTTAAACTGTACCTCAGCCCCAATCGTGTTTATCGTGGGCTCGCTGTAC